>JALIGW010000027.1:5918876-6126376 GCA_023053685.1 Diadophis punctatus similis | reverse complement strand
CCGGGTTTCACCACCCAGTTGAAAGTTCAAGTCCTTGCCCCCACCCCCACCCACAAGTCCATCACATTGTCCATTCTTCTATTGCCATGCTGGCAGAATCCACCCATCTCTTTCTATGCAGGTGCAGAGGTGCAGAGACAAAGGATGACCTTGGCTTTCTAGAAAGAATTTGTTATGACTACATGCTAGCAACTTCATACAATCCCTCCTCCCATTTTCCTATAATAGAAAATGCATAGCAGAATAGCATAAAGTGTGGCAGGCCTAAGATCCCAAAGAAAATGGCTTCGGACTGACACTCTGAGTATGGACTTTCTACCAAGGCACACAAATTCATTTACTGTCTATAATCGTTCGTATATGCATAAGTTGTGAAGTGTATTAAAAAAAGGGGTTGGGCTTTGATTGGCAGGCTGCAATAGCCATCTTGATCTATTGGACACCCTGCTCTCCCCAATGGATTCTCTTGTGTTGGAGTACATCCCACCCAAGTTCACTGCCCTGAGTGGAGGGATGGTGGGGTTCTTTTTGATAAAGCACATCACAAAAATTCATTGTGCAAAAATTATACTGTGATAATGGGAAGGAGCTCCTTGTTTGGGACTAGTGCCTGGTGTCCAGCTGACATGGCTAAAG
The DNA here is from genome assembly GCA_023053685.1 of Diadophis punctatus similis. Classification (NCBI taxonomy): domain Eukaryota; kingdom Metazoa; phylum Chordata; class Lepidosauria; order Squamata; family Dipsadidae; genus Diadophis; species Diadophis punctatus. The sequence goes on along the minus strand of JALIGW010000027.1, from coordinate 6,125,740 downwards.
GAACACAAACTGGAAGAAGAAGGAATAGGGCTGTTCAAACCTTCAATTGGGTTCATTCTCTGCCTTTGTCTCTTGGGTAGGGATGGGGTTGAAGAATAAGGAGATGGGCAGACAATTCTTCTCTCTTTTAGGACAGGGGAATGGTGGAAAGCTCAGTCTCTCACCACAGGACAGGAGGGCTATATACCATGCAACTTTGTCGCCAAGCTGAACACACTGGAGCAAGAGCCGTGAGTAGCAAGAACTGTTCTTCTCCATGCCCGTACAGGCTGTACTTTTAAGGGTATCAAAACAGGTAGTCCTTTATTTACAACCATTCGTTTAGTGACTGTTCAAAGTTACGATGGTGCTGAAAAATGTGAACTGTAACATCCTGTAGTTGTGTGATCATCATCTGTGACCTTCGTAGCCAGCTTTTGAGAAGCAAAGACACGATCACATGGTGCCTTACTTAACAACCATGGCAAAAGAGGTTATAAAATCAGGTGTGATCACCTGATGCTTCATTTAACAATCACCACTTAACAACAAATATTTTGCTTCTAATTATGGTTGTAAGTCAAGGACTGAGTGTAATGATAAGAGGTTTAAACCTCAGGCCAAATCATTCTTATTCAAGTTCAGGCTATTGGTAAATTAATGTATTGATAAATCTGTCTAACTGTTGATTGCATTAAGAAAGTTTCATTTTTATTTTCTTAACAGAATGCAAATGTTACTTATGCAGGTACACTACCAAAGGAATGCATGTGTTTTTACGTGTTTTATATATTTTTCTGTGGAATGAAAATTTGTGTGTCTATTGTACTTTAAAAAAAAGTAGCCACTCACGCAAATACAGCTGGTTCTCGACTTACAACGGCACTGAAAAAAGTGACTTATGACCATTTTTCACACTTATGACTGTTGTAACATCCCCATGGTCCTGTGATTTACATTCGGATGCTTCACAACTGACTCATATTTGTGACGGTTGCAGTGTCATGGGCTCATGTGATCACCTTTTGCAACCTTCTGACAAGCAGTCAATGGGGAAACCAGATTCACTTAACAACCATGTCATTAATTTAACAATTGCAGTAATTCACTTAACAAATGTGGCAAGAAAAGTTTTAAAATGGGGCAAAACTCACTTAACAAATTTCTCACTTAGCAATATAAATTTTGGGCTCAATTGTGGTCATAAGTTGAGGACTTTCTGTATATTCAATTGCTAAAGCTGGGTCCTTCTCTGTCAGCTCAGCTCTTCTTCTCGAACCTTATACCCAGTAAAAGGAGTTAGACGTCCACATTCCTAATGTGTGGTCCAACAATCTCAATCTCAGCAACTGTGGACATCTCTCTGAAAGGGGAATTCTGGAACCAACTGCAAGAGGTGGTCTTACGCCTTTAGAAGACACCAGGTTAGAGAAGACTGAGCCAGGGAGACCAAGGAAGAAGATGATGCTATCACAGACTATTTCATTGATCCTATAAATTTCTATTGTGAAACAAAGCAAATAAATAGCAAATCTGAGTAGAACTACAAAAGGTGCAGAAATTTGCATATATCACAAGAACATGTGAACAAATGGATCCAGGAAATGAGAAACCTATCAGCCTGATATCAATACCTGGGAAGATTCTGGAAAGATGATCAAGCAACGAATCTGCGAACACCTAGAGGCAAACAAATTAATAACCAAAAGCCATCATGGGTTTGTCAAAAACAGTCAAATCTTATTGGATTCTTTGACAAAGTGACAAAATTACTGGACCAGAGAAATGCTGTGAATATAATTTACTTGGACTTCAGTAAGGCATTTGATAAAGTAGACCATGGGTGTCAAACTCGATCGTGTCAAGGGCCAGATCATGGCGTATTGCAACGTTTTTTGCCTTTATGGAGCCAGGGTGGTCATGACCTGCATGTGACGTATCCAATCCGCGGGCTGCCAGTTTGACAGGCCTGAAATAGACCATAACCTAATATTTGATAAATGTGGATTAGACAGCATCACCACCAGATGGATTTGTAACTGGCTGAGAAATCTCACTCAACGTGTAGTCCTCAATGGAACTGCATCTACATGGAGGGAAGTATGCAGTGGGGTACCCCAAGGCTCTGTCTTAGGCCCAGTACTCTTCAACATCTTCATCAATTATTTAGATGAGGGGATAGATGGGAAACTTATCAAATTTGCAGATGACACCAAACTGGCAGGAATAGCCAACACTCTAGAAGATAGGCTTAAGATACAGGAGGATCTTGACAGACTTGAACATTGGGCCCTATCTAACAAAATAAAATTCAAGGGTGAAAAGTAAGGTTCTACATTTAGGCAAGAAAAACCAAATGCACAGGAATAGTATAGGCAGTGCCTGGTTCAATAGTTACTACTATTGAACCAGGAGTTCAATAGTATCAGTGGTGGGATTCAAATTTTTTTACTACCGGTTCTGTGGGCGTGGCTTGGCTTAGTGGGCGTGGCTTGGTGGGCATGGCAGAAGAAGGATACTGTAAAATCTCTATTCCCACCCCACTCCAGGGGAAGATTACTGCAAAATCACCATTTCCTCACGATCAGCTGGGATTTGGAAGGCAGAGAATAGATGGGGGCGGGGCCAGTCAGAGGTGGTATTTACCGGTTCTCTGAACTACTCAAAATTTCCGCTACCGGTTCTCCGAACTATTCAAAATTTCCACTACCGGTTCTCCAGAACCGGCTGAAACCCACCTCTGAATAGTATCCAATAGTATTGGAGTTCTAGTGGACAATCACTTAAATATGAGCCAGCAGTGTGCTACAAGCTGCCAAAAACCACAGTGCAATCCTAGGTTGCATTAACAGAGGGATAGTATCAAGATCACATGAAGTGTTAATACCACTTTATAATGACTTGGTAAGACAATACTTGGAATGCTGCATCCAGTTTTACTCACCACCATGTAAAAAAGATGTTGAGACTTTAGAAAGAGTGCATAGAAGAGCAACAAAAATGATTAGGTGACTGGAGGCTAAAACACATAAAGAACGGTTGCTGAAATTGGGTATGTCTAGTTTAATGAAAAGAAGGACTAGGAGAGACATGATAGCAGTGTTCCAATATCTAAGGGGTTGCCACAAAGAAGAGGGAGTCAAGCTATTCTCCAAAGCACCTGAAGGCAGGACAAGAAGCAATGGATGTAAACTAATCAAGGAGAGAAGCAACCTAAAACTAAGGAGAAATTTCCTGACAGAACAATTACAGTAATCGGTGGAATCACTTGCCTCCAAAAATTGTGAGTGCTTCAACACTGGACATTTTAAAGAAGAGATTGAACAACATTTGTCTGAAATGGTATAGGGGCTTCCTGTCTGGGGGTTGGGGGTTGGACTAGAATACCTCCAATGTCCCTTCCAATTATGTCATTCTCTTATTATTATTCTGTTATGTTTAGCCTCACACCAACCATTTACTTTCTCAGCCCTTCAAGGTAGGCCAGGTCAAGAAACAGACCCCATAACACACTTTGCCTTTTTGCTATGGGGTATGATAAAAAATTTTTTGAAACACTGACCAAGATTCTCTTTCCTTCTTACATCCAAGAGAGTCAAGACAGGATTAACTTGAGTTTCTCCTTCATGCCCAGCTCTGTTTCAGGTTAAGCTGACATTTTTCTTCTTCAAGGTCAACCTCATACTTCTCTACCCCACGGAAGTAGATGGTTCCTTTTTTACCGCAAGGCATCCATCCACCTGAATCATTTTGGCTGATGAGATTTGAGGGCATGCTGTGGACACCACAAGGGAAGTATTGACAGGGACTTTGGTCTTTGTGGTAACCACACTGGAGGCCTGACTGCAAGATGTTCCTCAGAAGCTATACTTGGAGAGTATTTAGAGGTTACACAAAAAACACAACCTCCATCTTTAGATTTATTATTAGAGTTGGAAGGGACCTTGTAGGTCATCTAGTCCAACCCCCTGCTCAAGCAGGAGTTCCTACACCATTTGAGACAGATGGCAGTCCAGTCTCCCCTTGAAGGTCGCAAGTGTTGGGGCTCTCACAACCTCCGCTGGCAAGCTGTTCCACTGGTTGATCGCTCTCACCGTCAGAAAGTTTCTCCTCACTTCCAGGTTGAATCTCTCCTTGGTCAGCTTCCATCCGTTATTCCTTGTTTGGCTTTCTGGTGCCATAGAGAACAGCCTGACCCCCTCCTCTCTGTGGCAGCCCCTCAAGTATTGGAACACTGCTATCATGTCACCCCTGGTCCTTCTCTTCGCCAGACTGGCCAAGCTCAGTTCCTGCAACCGCTCTTCGTATGTTTTATTTCCCAGACCCTTTATCATCCTGGTTGCTCTCTTCTGCACTTTCTCTAGGGTTTCAATGTCTTTTTTGTAGTGTGGTGACCAAAACTGGATGCAGTACTCTAGGTGTGGTCTGACCAAGGCTTTATAGAATGGTACTAATACCTCTCTGGTCCTTGATTGTATCCCTCTATTTATGCAGCTCAGGACTGCGTTGGCCTTTTTGGCTGCTGCTGCACACTTGATCTTGATCCATCAGGATTGTGGTCTAGTCATCACTGACAAGTACAATCCCTTGGGGGTGCTTACTTTCTGTGCTCTAAAGCTGAGGAAGATTTTTCTCAGGGTAAAATGGTCCCAACACTGTAATTGAGTCCCTCCGCTTGTCCTCTTCTCCTTTCTTCCATCTTTCCCAACAGTCTGGACTTTCAAGGGAGCTGGGTATTTACCTAATACGTCAAAACATAATAATTGAAACTAATCCTTTGTGCCTCAACCAAGGAGTCACCTTCAACATCAATGTTTGAAGCTGTTGGTGCTTTTCTCCTTCAAAGTCCAATGTTCACTTACACAGAGGGTCACAAAGAGCACCTTTACTTGCACAGTTCTGATCTTTGTAGTATAGACACATAGCTCTTTAATTCGACAGTAGGAAAAGAGGGGGAAAATTTAGGGGTTGAAAAGATCTTTACTGGGTAAATGGTAAATGCTTTTGTTCTTAAGGCAGATGGGCTAATTTGGAAATGATTTTGCCAGAAACAAAATATTTTGCCCTTTATATTTTTGGATTGTGTGACACTACAGTTCTCTTTTCACTACTTTGTTCTTGTGGATCAATATAAATATGTGGATTTTTAAAAAATAGTATATTTTATAAGCGATAGTGGAAATATTTACTGTATGCCATTCTGGGAGTATTCATTTTGCAAAATGGCCAAAAAATGTTTCAAATTAAAATGTAAATGTGGCCTTTTCCTCTGTAATAAGCAATATCCTCACCTTGTTTCATTTTAAGTCAGAATAGCTGTGGTTGCTTACGTAAAACTATAGAACGCACAATGGACTGTGGATAGAACTCTGTAATCAACAATGTGTTGTTTCTTGCAGTTGGTTTTTCAAAGCCCTCAGCAGGAAGGATGCTGAGCGCCGCCTTCTCACTGCTGGTAATACACACGGTGCTTTCCTCATTCGAGAGAGTGAATCCACCAAAGGTAATTGGTTTAGACAAGACTCTGATCATCATTTCCTCTGCATTAGGAAAATGACAAAAAGATTGGAGAGGGAAACTTAAAAATAACTTTGGAGAAGTGTCATTGGGTGCCTCACATAATAGTAGTCTTCCAATATTTGAGGGGCTGTCACAGAGAAGAGAGCAGGACAAGAAGTAACTAGTGGAAGCTTATCGAAGTGGAATGGGGCAACTTGCCACAATCAGCTTGCTACAGCCAACTTGCCCTGGTCCCCTCACTATGTCCAATTCGCCCAGCCAACTCACCATGGGACAACTCGCCATGGGCCAACTTGCTGCAGGACAATTCAACAATTCAATTTAATTATTTAAAATAATTAAAAAAATATTTTTTGTCATTCGCATTTCATTTTGTCCCTCCTTCAGTATCCTTTCTTTAATGCTTCTATTCCGCTATTTCTTCAATATTAGTGTAATTCTTGTCCTGCAGTGAGTTGGCCATGGTGAGTTGGCTGTGGCGAGTTGTGGTAGACCCTATCAAAGGGAGAGCCAACCTAGAATTGAGAAGAAATTTTCTTCTCAATGAGAAAAAATAATCAGTGGAATGGCTTGCCTCCAGATTTCATGGGTGCTGCTCCGCTCCATTACTGGAGGCTTTTAAGAAGAGGTTGGACATTTGTCTGAAATGGTATAGGGCCATGATGGCGAACCTATAGCACGTGTGCCACAGGTGGCATGCAGAGCCATATCTGAGGGCATACAAGGCATTGCCCTATGTCAGCTCTAGCACGCATGTGTGCACTGGCCAGCTGATTTTCGGCCTTCTGGAGGCCAGGGGAGGCCGTTTTCGCCCTACCTAGGCTTCAGGAAAGCCTCCTGAAGCCTGGGGAAGGCGAAAAATGGCCCAACGGACCTACTGGAAGTCCGGAGGCTTCAGTGAGGCCTGCGCGCATGCGTGGGGGGGGAGCCGGGGGGGTTGTGTGCACATGCACGGGGGGAGGGCATTGCATTATGGGTGTGGGCACGCACGCGCTATCGTGCGCGCGCGCGCCCTTTTGGCACCCAAGCAAAAAAAAAAGGTTCACCATCACTGGTATAGGGTAAGGTGACCAGACGTCCCGATTTTGGCGGGACAGACCCGCTTTTTCACCATTTGTCCCGCGTCCCACCCGTCCTCTTAAAAAGTCCCTATTTTTTAAAACAATGCCCGACTAGGGCATTCTTTCAAAAAATCGGCCTGAAAGGCAGCAGGCCTCTCAGCTCGGGCTGGCGTTGGCGGCGGGCGGGCGTCCCGCGTTGTTGACTCCTCCGGCGGCGGCTGGAAGCTGGGGGGAGGGGGAAGGGAGGCTGCTCCTCCTCTCCTTCCCCCGCCCCATCCCTAGCCCTGCCCTCGGAGGCGCCGCTGCGGTTGGGAGGGGTGAGGGACGAGGAGCCGTCGCCGCTTTGAGTTTACGTCGCGGCGCAAACAGCCCTTCCTCGTCCCCCTCCCCTTTCTTCCCCCCGTCGCCTCGCTGCCGCCATTGCCCTGGGGCCGGGCGGCCGACCGGGAGACCGCGGCGCTTGGATGCTTGGAGCAGGTAAGCTGCCGGCTGCCTCCTTTCCCCGTCTCCCGCCTCCCGTTCGTTGCTTGCCAGCCCGGCCGAAGGGAAGGCGGGAGGCGAGGAAAGGCCTCCTGAAAGGAGGGGAGGCGAGCCAGCCCGGCCGAAGGGAAGGCGGGAGGCGAGGAAAGGCCTCCCGAAAGGAGGGGAGGCTTCGGGAGCCCGCCTCCCTTTCGGGCCGAAAGGAAAGCGGGCTCCCGAAGCCTCCCCTCCTTTCGGGAGGCCTTTCCTCGCCTCCCGCCTTCCCTTCGGCCGGGCTGGCAAGCAACGAACGGGAGGCGGGAGACGGGGAAAGGAGGCAGCCGGCAGCTTACCTGTCGCGAGCTGCAGGCATCCAAGCGCCCTCCCGCCTCCCCCCCTCCCCTCCCCCCCACCTCACCTGGACGCCGACATTTGCTGTTTTGCCCTCTGCGCATGCGCAGCGTTCTGCGCATGCGCAGAGGGCAAAACTCAAATGGAGAAACCCACCCCCGTCAATGGTGTCCCGCTTGAAGAAAAAAAAATCTGGTCACTTTAGTATAGGGCCTTCCGCTTGAGCAGGGGATTGGACTGGAAAACTTCTAAGGCTCCTTCCATCTCTCTTATTCTGCATTCTGTATATCCCACCAGCCCCTCTGTCAACAAACATGGGATTCCCTACACCAGAACAATCCTCCCCCTTTTCTTAAGAAAAGAAAATCATTAATTCCAACACAAAATAATATTTGCAGTTATGGAGTCCTTGATGCTGTCTGAGCTTGGTTGTTAGCTTGCAGAGACATTTAATTACCCAACTAGGTAAGATGTTCAGTGTGAGCACGAATGGAGTTTGTTTCCTTATCCTTCATGTGTTGGTAGGTGAGTGTGGTTTTCTCATTGGTAGTTCCTTGATTGGAGTATCATTTTATGCTAGAAAACATTAAAGCTTCTCATTAATTCCTTTATTAGCATTTTGTTGATATATTGATCATTTATGGAAAAAAATTATTTGCCTTTTAATGACTTATCCTGTGTCCCAGCCACTACCTCTGTGTTCTGCTGAGGGGTGGGCAAGGTTGAGAACCACTTCCTTATAAGCTTCAAGGGCTTCCAGTCATGCCTATTGTTGCACAATTAGTCTGCTTTCTTGTCACCCTGTTGCATCCTTCCATGGGGAGGGGGGGAAAGGAGGGAGGAGAGCAGTGGTGGGTTCCTACCGGTGCGGTCCACTCTATAGCACCGGTAGCGGCCCGCTGGTGACGTCACAGTACCGGTGCGGTCGGTTGCCTGTGCCTGGGTGCCGCCATTTAAAAAAAATTTATTTTTTTTAAAAAAATTTCTTTTGCGCATGTCCAGAAGTCGAGCTTCCAGCACTGCACATGCACTGCCTTCCTACCCCACAGTGAGTCCAAGCAGGGGAGGATGGCTGAGGGAGCGTGTGAGACGCTGAAAGAATGGGCGGCAGGAGCTATCTCCATTCCCCTCCCTTCAGCAGTCCGAGAAGCCATGAACGCGCGGTGATGATCCTAGGCATTTTCGCACGTTTGAGGCTTTTTGAGCTGCTGAGGGGAGGGGGAATGGGCGGCAGGACCTATCTCAGTTCCCCTCCCTTCAGCAGTCCGAGAAGCCACGCCCACCTGGTCACATGGCCAGCAAGCCATGCCCACTCGGTCACATGGCTGGCAAGCCACACCCACAAAATAAGACACGCCCACAGAGTGATAGTAAAAAAATTAGGAACCCGCCCCTGGAGGAGAGGTCTGATACTTTTGATTGACAACATGGGTGCCTTCTTCTTGGAAGCAGCTAGAGTCAAGTCTGGTCCTATTGTTGAGCAGAGGGAAGCTGCTGGCAGGAGCAACCATAAGAGGGTTATTTAGTTTTGTTGGACATATCAGCAACCTACTTTTCTTACCACAAGAAAGCAACTCAGCTGACAAAAAGAAATGTGGACTAGCCAGCTGCTGCCTCCAGGTGCATTGGAGAAGGTGGTGCCCCTTTGCTGTTCCAAATGGAAGATTCGGTGGCTACTTTCTGATATGGAAGCTAGCATAAAATGTATGGCATACAAAGAAAGAAAGAAAGAAAGACATATGGGAAAGAGAGTAACCTTGAGAGCCAGTTTAGTCTAATGCAGTGTTTCTCAAACATGGGCACTTGAAGATGGGTGGACTTCAACTCCCAGAATTCCCCAGCCAGTGTGCACTGGGGTGGAGAATTTTGGGAGTTGAAATCCACCCATCTTCAAGCTACCATGATTGAGAAACACTGCATTAAAGTAGATATCACTGTATCCACAGGCTTCCCCCTGCCTCTGTCTGATGGCTGGCAAATCCAGACTGAGAATTTTGTTCAGCGAAGTTGCAGCCTCTTGTTTGCTCTTGCACAATCTGACCTGACTCCATATTGTCTGTAACACAATTAACAATAATTGCATGTTGTTAAGCTTGAGCTTTGTCCCTGAATGCTTTTCCCCATCCAGTTTCAGTAGCAACTTTTCAAACTGATCTATTTCATCAAAAGGCAGCTTTTGTGAGCAAAAATGAGAAAAAATTATTACAGTCTGCCCCTCTGAATGTTAGCTTGTATAGATTGATGTAGCTCTCTTCCTACAATGTGTTGAAATTTCTTGCAGATCAACGTTCTCTGCAAGGCATTTTTCTGTTTCCAGCTGTAATCGGAGGTCTTTATCTCAATCAGCCGACATGGCTAAACAAAATAAACGAGAGAGGCTTTCTCTCTTTGGTAGCTATAAATCACCCTAATTAGCTAACTGGCCTAAAAATGCAAGAAGACCTTCAAAAGAAGCCATAAATTTTTCTAACCATCCTCTGCTACCATGACGGATAGGAAATTATTCCTATCAAAGAGGTGATATAGGATCTTGCTTCCTTGAAGTCATTCTTACTTAGAAAATAAAACCGAGATTCAATTCTAATTAAATTGAATAAATCTAAAATAAATCTAAAATATTTATTTTAGTACAAAAGTAACAAAAGAATATAAACGTTATTAAAGCTACATTTTCTCAGCTAAGAATTCATGTCTGCCTAGGGCGAGGCTCACAGGAGAAGAAGGAAAGGAGGAGACTCCTGGAATGCAAACATGCGCAGTAAAACATATCACATGTCTGCTTGATTAGAAAATACAGTAAACCTAGAAATATGCAGAGGTGCTCAACTGGCAATGTTCACATCGTGACACAAGGCACATTAGATTGAACTCCTCTTCATTCCCAAGTCCTTTCTTAACTCTCACCCAAATCTCATATCCTGGCTGCTGCTTTGCAGATATCAGTAGATGTTTCCCCTTCTTTTTCTGGGAAGCTGGAGATGGTGCTGTTAGAAACTCTGCCACTAGCTTCTCTCTATCAAAGACTTGAACATGTTGGGGTGAAAAGATGCAATAGCAGAGATATCAAATGCTGAGCCTCAGACTAGCAGAACTATGGGTAGTCATCAACTTACAATCATTTGTTTAGAGACTTTTGAAGTTACAACAGCACTGAAAAAGTGATTTATGATTGGTCCTCACACTTATGACCATTGTAGCATTCCCACAAACATGTGATCAACATTTGGGTGCTTGGCAACCAGCATGTATTTACCACAGTTGCAGCATCCTAGGGTTATGTGATGGGCAGCTTCTGACACACAAAGTCAATAGGGGAAGACAGATTTGCTTAACAACTGCACAACTCACTTAAAAACTGCAGTGATTTGCTTAACAACCAGGGCAAAAAAAAGTCATAAAATTGGGGGCAACTCATTTAACAACCATCTTGCTTAGCGATGGAAATTCTGGTTGTAACTGTGGTTGTAAATCAATGACTACTTGTAAATGTGTGCCTCAGGCAACTGCTCAAAAAAAAATTCAAGAAGGCAGCCACAACAAAAAGAGGAAAGACCCACCCCATTTAATCCCATAAAAGGGGTGGAGCTTTAATTGCTTCAGTGTGGCTGCCATTTTGACTTTTTTGACCGCTTCCCTGTGTGCACCGACTTATTTCATCAAAAGGTAGAAGCTTTTGTGAGCAAAAATGAAAAAAAAATTAAAATGTATCTCTCTGAACGTTAGCTTCTATAGATTGATGTAGCTCTCTTCCTACAACACACATCTAGTTTGGACCCCTCTTCACTCCCAAGTCCTTTCTTAACTGTCCCAGCCAAGCAAGGAAGCATTTTGGAGCAAGGAAAGTGATGCTTACCTGTCTCTCTCTCTCTGTCTGAGAAAGGGATAGAAAAGTAACCCCATTCTGTTTCTCCCCAGGCTCCTTCTCCCTCTCTGTGCGAGATTTTGACCAGAACCAAGGAGAAGTTGTGAAACATTATAAGATACGCAATATGGACAACGGCGGGTTCTACATCTCTCCTCGTATCACCTTTGACAGCTTGCACAGCCTGGTAGAACATTATACCAGTAAGGCTAAAGACATTGCTGTTTTGGGTGGGACTGGGCTGTCTCTTCTTCTCCTACAAAAAGACTTTGGGTCTCCCAATGCAGGAGATACTAATGCAGGGGCTGTCAAGTACCCCATGGTTTCTGTGGTTTTAGCACCTAATGCACTAACATAGTTGCTGTCCTGGAATTTGTACCATCCGGGGCAGTGTTTCTCAACCTCAGCAACTTTAAGATGTGTGGACTTCAGCTCCCAGCTCCCAACTGAAGTCCACACTTCCTGAAGTTGTCAAGGTTGAGAAGCACTATTCTAGAAGATGCTTTTTATTTCTAAAGATGGCTCCACATCAGTGGTGGGTTCCTACCAGTGCGGTCCACTCTATAGCAGCGTTAGCGGCCTGCGGGTGATGTCACAGTACCGGTGCAGTCGGTTGCCGGTGCCTAGGTGCCGCCATTTGTTTTAAAAAAAATTTTTTTTAAAAAAATTATTCTGCGCATGCCCAGAAGCCGAGCTTCCGGCACTGCGCATGCGCTGCCTTCCTACCCCACAGTGAGTCAAAGCAGGGGAGGATGGCTGAGGGAGAGCGTGAGACGCTGAAAGAGCTATCTCCATTCCCCTCCCTTCAGCAGTCCGAAAAGCCACGAACACGTGGTGATGATCCCAGGCATTTTCGCACGTTCGAGGCTTCTCGAGCTGCTGAGGGGAGGGGGAACGGATGGCAGGAGCCTAGGATCATCGAATGGGGAGAAGCATTCAGGCCGGACGGAGCCTCCTAGAAGAACCGCTGCCGCGGTCTTGCTGCTCCTGCCGCTGCCAAGCTTCCGAGGCCCACGCCCACCTGGTCACATGGCTGGCAAGCCACCCCCACAAAATAAGCCACGCCCACAGAGTGGTGGTAAAAAAATTAGGAACCCGTCCCTGCTCCACATATGAGAAGTCGCCCTTTCTGAGGGTGTTCTGGGTGACCTTCTTCCATGCCTCTCCTTGTGAAGCTTCAATGCCAGGTGTGGACGTGGTCCAGTGCCATCCCTTTGGCCTTCCTCTGATCTACCGGTACTTATTCTCCTCCTTTGCCTCATCCTTTTCATAGGTAACACTGATGGGCTCTGCACCCGCCTTACCAAGCCTTGCCAAACTCAGAGGCCACAGAAGCCCTGGTGGCAGGATGAGTGGGAAGTGCCCAGGGAGAGCCTGAAGCTGGTGGAGAAACTGGGAGCAGGACAGTTTGGTGAAGTTTGGATGGGTAAGTGGGGTGTGAATTCATGCATACTCTGTTCAGCCATGACTTTCAGCAATTCAGCAATAGGAGCCGAGGTGGCACAGTGGTTAAAGTGCAGCACTGCAACCTACTTCAGTTGACTGCTAGTTCAGCAGTTCAGCTGTTCAAATCTCACCGGCTCAAGGTTGACTCAGCCTTCCATCCTTCTGAGGTCGGTAAAATGAGGACCCAGATTGTTGGGGGCAATATGCTGAACTCTAAACCGTTTAGAGAGGGCTGTAAAGCACTATGAAGCGGTATATAAGTCTAAGTGCTATTGCTATTGCTAATTCAAGAAGCTATACTTTTATTAGAAAAGGTTGTTGTTGTTGTTGTCATCATCATCCCATCTTTATTCTTTTTATATCCTTCTATCCTTCTTCCTCCTAATTTCCCCATAACAACAACCCTGTAAAGTGGGTTGGATTGAGAGTCACTGGCCCCAAGTCATCCAGCTGGCTTTCATGCCTAAGGCAGGGCTAGAACTCCATTTCCTAGGGATTGGCCCAAAGTCACTCAGCCTGTTTTCATACCTAAAGCAGGACTAGAGCTCACTGTCTTCTGTTGATTGGCCCAGCTGTCATTGTCTTAATTGTCTGCTATTTATAAATTACTGAAGTAATTTTACATAATTTAAATAATTTGTTTGATGAAGTAGGATTTTCAGAATAGACCAACTTTGCTGCTGAACTTTTAATTTAGTTTCTATCAATTTTTTGTGGCAGGAAGTGACTGCTGAAAAACAACGGCTGTGTTGGTATCACAGTGTTAACCAAATCAGTTGCAAACCTGGAGGCTACATTTGCAGAAAATGATATGTTTGGTTAGATTCAATGTCAGCTAGCTTCTTTATGGCTTGTGTGAATCCAACTTCTTTGATTATTGCACGTTACAAGACATTGTGCAAATTCAGGAAATGAGTTAATTTCATACCCAAGTGAAGTATGTTGTATGAACACAGCATTTGGGTTCAAAGAGGCATGAAGGGCTCAAGACTTGTGTCATCTGAATAGAGGCATCCTCGTGTTGGTGCTGAAAAAGTTAAGGTGGCAGTCACAGTCACACAACTGAAGTCCTACTCTGTTTATAAATGGACTATGTGATACATGAAGAAAAATGCATGGCTTCAGTTGTGTGGTCTTGGCCTGACCCCCTTCCCCCACAAACAGGCCTGCTGCTAGATCAAAATGGTGGAGAGGCTGTTTTGATGACCAGAAGAGCTTCCCTTTCAACTGTGGACTTATGTCCAGCAATGGGGAATTCAGACTTAGCTTCTTCCCTCTCTCCCTCCGCAGGCTACTATAATGGCCATACAAAAGTTGCCATCAAGAGTTTGAAACAAGGCAGCATGTCACCTGAAGCCTTCCTGGCTGAAGCCAACCTGATGAAGAAACTGCGCCATGCACGCCTGGTGAGGCTCTATGCAGTGGTAACTCAAAGGCCCATGTTCATCATTACAGAGTATATGGAAAAAGGTGAGCTTCTGAGAATGTTTCCTCCCATCTCACATGGATGAAGTTTGGTTCTGACTTGGAAGTGGGAAATTTTGCAGGTTCATTCTGATTCTATTAGGTATTGTTTTCTAAATGTGCTTTCCGCATTTCATATTTTTCTAGGAAAAGTCTCCTCTCCTTTCCTTTCCTTTCCTTTCCTTTCCTTTCCTTTCCTTTCCTTTCCTTTCCTTTCCTTTCCTTTCCTTTCCTTTCCTTTCCTTTCCTTTCCTCTCCTCTCCTCTCCTCTCCTCTCCTCTCCTCTCCGAATCCATCCAATATGTTGAGCAATCCATTCAAAGATCATAAAAAGTGTTACTTTCTGATATCTCTTCTTCAACAAGCATTTTACCAGCATTGAAGTGATAAGGTGACTGGGTGGGAGGGAGCGAAGGCTAGCTTGATCAAGAAGATACATAAAGAATACATAAAAGGAAATTATTAGTGCAAATTGCAGCAATTTATATCCATTTCAGCATATGAAAGGTCTTCCTAATGGTAAGAGCTCCACAACAATGGAGCAGTCTACCTAGAGTCTCTGGATTCTCCATCTCTAGTGGCTTTTAAGAAGCTGGAGATCCATCTCCATTGGATGGCTTATATGGTTTTCCTATACACTGCAGAAGGTTCGACCAAATAATCCTCGGAGTGCCTTCCTGCTCTTTGGTTCTTTCACATCAGAGTCTTCGGATGGAAAGCAGGAGATAATTGCAGACTTCAGATTAGCTTGTCTGGGGATGTAATGGTTACTCACTTCTGGACCCATCATCTAGGGCAGTGTTTGTCAACTTGTGCAACTTTAAGCTATTGTGGGTTTCAATTCCAAGAATTCCTCAGAAAATGGCTGGGGAATTCTGGGAGTTGAAGTCTAGACACCTTAAAGTTGCTCTAAAGGGTTTTCCTTCATGGCTGAGTTACAGTGTTCACCACCAGTTCTTGAGTTGACTATATTACTATAATATGTAGTACATACATAAAATTTCTTCCCCAACTGCTGATTCTTATCCTGCTGAAGCTGCCAAATGACGGTGTCTTTATTTACTGTCTGCAGCTTTTTAAGGAAAGAGATTGGTAGACTCTCCCTTCCTTATTACCTTTCTATCCCACCAAATATGGAAGCTAAGATGAAAACTTTCCCCCAATTACTTTCCTTCACTAAGGTTGCAGCCATGGTGTTAGATAGGGTGAATGGAAGAGGTGGCTTCAAAACAACAGCTCTTTATTTGGCAACTATTTACAACTGTCATCGGGTGCATTTGCCACTTTGCGCTTTTTGAATCGAAGGCGGCAAACTTCCTCATCGTTGTCAGGTGAGAAATCTCGCGCCGAATTCTCACGATGCACACTGACCACCTTTCGCGTGCTTTTCGGGCAGCTTGGTTGCTGTAGTGCCTCACTCAACCTAGTGGACGCCTCGGCTGCCCTGGCCTTGTCCAGCACAATCTGGAGAGTGAGGATGGTCTTTGAAAGTAACCTCCGTTGGAGGTTAATGTCCCAAATTCCGCAGATCACTCGGTTGAGCAGCAGCTCATCTAGATCATGGAACTCACAATGGGCAGCAGCCTTGCGCAGCGCAGCAATGTATTCATTAATGGACTCCCCCTCCTTCTAGTTCCGCAGATTGAAGGCATGCCACCGGACGAATTTGGAGGATTTCAGGGCATAATGGGCCTTGAGCATTGTCTATAGGGCAGACCAGGTGATCGTTCTGGACCAGCATTGGTTCGGCAAGTGCCTGGGCCATCTCGTCTGTGCCGCAGTAGCTCAGGAAGAGCACTTGTTTGCGGTTGTCCGACAGCCCAAGGAGGTTGTTTGCCTCCATGAAGCATTCGAAGCGAGTCATGTAGGTATCCCAGTGCTCCCGTGCTGGGTTGAAGTGACTCGGCGGAGCGTGCATCATCATGTCAGCTGAGTTGGTGCTTTAGAAAGGCCGTTTGTCGAAGACTTATTGCCCCAGGTTGGATTGTGAGATTGTCAGCTCTTTTCTGGCATATCTGCCTTCTAATCCCACCTTCATCGCCAGTGTTAAATAGGATGAATGGAAGAGGCAGACAGGAGTGGCTTCAAAACAACAGCTCTTTATTTGGCAACTATTTACAATCCAGCAAAGGCTCTGTCTGACAGCCAGCCCTTTAATAGGGAGCTACCAGACAGTCTAGCCAATCAGCAGTCAGTATTTTCCCTCCAGAATGGAGGACCTGACTGAAGCCTATGTGCTTCAGTCTGAGAATGTAACACCCCTCCCCTCTTAGTTGGGCTAACCCAACGTGTGACGTGAGGTTGCAGCCATGGAGTAAACCAGTTTGGCAGATGCATAGATATGTCTGGACATCTAAATCTTGCTCGGAGTAGTCACACGTGTTTTGTGGAAGCTTTAAACCCAAGTGTAGGTCCTTTCTGGAGAAGTGCTAAACCTCAACCCAATTCTTTTTAAATATCCTTCAGGGGGAACGCTAAGCCTGTGTTCAAAACCGGTCTGGATTTCTGCCATGAGATATTGTTCAGTCTGATCCAAATCTCAAAGTGGAGATTGGTTTGAAGATGAGTGGAAAACTGGTTTGAAAGAACTGGACAATCCTCGGCCTAAAATTATGTCCAGTGTCCAGAGTTTGGAAAGGAAGATGTGGGATTCCATCAGCCTAAAATACCATGTTTCCCCGAAAATAAGACCCTGACTTTTTGCCACCAAAAAAGGCACCAGGTCTTATTTTGGGGGGAATGTCATCCACTGACTCACCTCACTTGCACATGGCACCCCCAGCCTCCTTTTCGCTGTCAGAGGCCTTCAGGAACTTCTTCAGCTTCAGATAGTTACAGCCAGGCCTCGCAGACCTTGACCCATTTCTTCTGCAGCCAGCAAGGCTTTCGTGAAGGCCTCTGCAGCTGATAACAGAGCTCCAAATCGATCTTGTTAGCTGCAGAAGAAATGGGCCCAGGTCTGCGAGGCCTGGCTGCAACTGTCTGAAGGTAAGTAGTAGGGCAGCTCCACCACCACCCACCCTAGCTTAATTTTTACCCATGCACCCTGGAGTGGGTGGCGTCTTAATTGGGGCTTATTTTGGGGGTAGGGCTTATATTGTGCGCATATGTAAAAACCAAGCTAGGCCTTACTTTCTGAGTAGGTCGTATTTTCGGGGAAACACAGGTAGATAACAGGGATCCTTGTTGATTCTTGTTAGTATTTCCTAGTGGTCAACAGATGCTTCCTAGAGATCACTTGACTGTGTAGCAATGGTAAAACAGTGATGGCTTTGGGCTACTTGAGGAAACCATAGCTAACACAGAGCAATCAAGGATGATGTTACATTTCCGCAGCTGTGGGTTGGGGACAAGATGAAGGCATCCTGGGGACTTGGCAAAAAAAAATGGGGGGAGAAAGATATTGCTAGTTATGAACATCTGAACTCTAATTAGATGCAAGTGGAGAAAGGGTCTAGAATTCCTATTCTGCCCCCATTTTTGATAACATAAAAATCATCTGCTCCATGGTGAAACATGGAAATTCTATGGAATTATTTCTTAGGCATTTTACAAAGATTCATTCAAATCTATTTTCCTCTTGAATATCTGCTTAATTATCTTTGATAAAATGGCAGTATTGAAATATTTTTCTCCAGGTTAAATGCATAGCTATATACGTCCTCTTTTTCCTGGCTCACTTTAAGAATTGTATGAAGCACCAGTATCTGTGAGTGTTTGGTTACATCCTCAGCTATGAATTTTAGAAGCCAGTGTATAGGATCTGTTGGAGGGAAGGACTCTGTCAGCATTCCAATAAACACCCCCAACAAAACAAGACTCCAAGGCTAGAAGTTCCTCATAGTTCCAATTTATTAGAGATGCCATGTTGGCAACATCTGGGAAAACCCGAATCTGAAAGCTTCCAGGTTTTCTCCACCTAAACGAAAGTTCAAGTCCCTGCCCAGCACCCACATGTCCATCACACGATCCAATCAGTCACCATCCAAAACTGAAGATGCCTCCTTGTCACTTCCTCACAGCTGCCGGGCACATTGGCCTTGACTTTCTGGAAAGAATGTTACTTAGACCACTACATATCACCTACTTCATATAATCCCCCCCTCCCATTTTCCCACAGTCGAAAATGTGGCAGGCCTGAATACAAAAAGGTAAAAGATGGCTTCCAGGCCTGACTGCCTCTTTTTTGTCAATTCCTAGATAACTTTTATTATATACACATTAGAAATAAAGTACAGTAAATGTTAAGTCATGGGAATAACGATCCTGGAGACTGATTTCGTGAACACTCTCTTACAACCAGCAAAACCCTGTCTGACAGCCAGCCATTTTATAGGAAGCTGTCAGACGCTTTAACCAATAGTGTTTGAGCATTCTTCCCGCCCAAATGCTGGACTTGAGTGGAACCATTGTAACTGTCAATACACAACAGTAAAGAATATTTCTTTTTTACTCTCTATTTCAGGAAACTCCTGTCTCCCCTCCAAAGATCACCCAAATTGGGGGCCTATCAAAATTTGGCCCAGTTTGGTGGTAGAAGATTTGCAATCTTGGCTGATCTTGGAAAACTGATCAGGATTGGCCATAATTAGGAGTTGGCTGGTAGATAGCTAGGAAATCCTGGGACTGTAAGCTAGATAGGAAGTTGAAATATAGCTGTAGAAGATAAGACAATGGGAAGCTATTTCTGTAACATTTCCAAGAAAAACACATGGATATTTCCATGAAATTCTCAGTAACTGGGCTTGACATGACCTTAACCAAAACTGGTCAACATTTCAAGGGATCATTGCTAAGCATTTGTCTTCTCCCAGACGTCTCCTAGTTCCTAAAAGAACTAGCAGAAGTCATTTCAGAACCACTGTACCACATATTCTACAAATCCTGGAACACAGAACTACCTGTGTTTGTGACGTGGTCCTCATCTACAAAAAAGGTAAAAAAACAGACCCAGGAAACTACAGACCAATCAGCCTAACATCAATACCTGGGAAAATACTGGAAAAAATAATTAAAAAGCAGATCTCCCATTATCTAGAAACAAACCAAGTAATAACCAACAGCCAACACAGATTTGTTAAGAACAAGTCATGCCAAACCAACCTCATTTCATTCTTCAACACCGTGACCAAATTAGTAGACCAGTGAAATGCAGTAGACATAATATACCTGGACTTCAACAAAGCATTTGACAAAGTAGACCACAACCTACTTCTTCATAAGCTAGAAAAAAGCGGGATAGACAGCTACACAACCAGATGGATTAACAATTGGCTGACCAACCGTACCCAGCGAGTAGTCCTCAATGGCTCTAAGTCCACATGGAGAGAAGTAAGCAGTGGGGTACCACAAGGTTCCGTCCTAGGCCCAGTACTCTTCAATATCTTTATAAATGACCTAGATGAGGGAATAGCAGGAGAACTAACCAAATTTGCAGATGATACCAAGCTGGCGGGAGTAGCAAACACCCCAGAGGACAGACTCAAAATCCAGAGGGACCTCGACAGACTTGAACACTGGGCCCAAATCAATAAAATGAAATTTAACACGGAAAAAAGTAACATTCTACACCTAGGCAAGAAGAATCAAAAATACACATACAAACTGGGCGAAACCACACTCAATAGCAGCGATTGCGAGAGGAATCTTGGAGTCCTGGTAGACAGCCAACTAAATATGAGCCAGCAGTGTGCAGCAGGAGCCAAAAAGGCCAATACAGTCCTGAGGGATACATAAATAGAGGGATACAATCAAGGACCAGAGAGGTACTAGTACCACTCTATAAAGCCTTGGTCAGACCACACCTAGAGTACTGCATCCAGTTTTGGTCACCACACTACAAAAAAGACATTGAAACTCTAGAGAAAATGCAGAAGAGAGCAACCAGGATGATAAAGGGTCTGGAAAATAAAACATACAAAGAGCGGTTGCAGGAACTGAGCTTGGCCAGCCTGGCGAAGAGAAGGACCAGGGGTGACATGATAGCAGTGTTCCAATACTTGAGGGGATGCCACAGAGAGGAGGGGGTCAGGCTGTTCTCTATGGCACCAGAAAGCCAAACAAGGAATAATGGATGGAAGCTGACCAAGGAGAGATTCAACCTGGAAGTGAGGAGAAACTTTCTGACGGTGAGAGCGATCAACCAGTGGAACAGCTTGCCAGCAGAGGTTGTGAGAGCCCCAACACTTGCGACCTTCAAGGAGAGATTGGACTGCCATCTGTCTCAAATGGTGTAGGAACTCTTGCTTGAGCAGGGGGTTGCACTAGATGATCTACAAGGTCCCTTCCAATTCTAATAATAAATCTAAATCAAAAAACAGAATAGAACACTGCAGAGAAGGTTTTTTTAATACTGTCACCTACTAGTATAGGTAATTCTCAACAATTGGGCCCAAAATTTAAATTGCTAAGCAAGATAGTTGTAGAGTGATTTTTGCCTGGTTTTACGACCCTTCTTGCCACAGTTGTTAAGTGAATTGCTGCAGTTTTTAAGTGAATTATGTGGTTATTAAATAAATCTGGTGTCCCCACTGACTTTGCTTATCAAAAGATCGCAAAAGGTGATCATATGGCTAGGGACATTGCAACTGACATGCCAGTTGCCAAGTGTCTGAATTTTTATTATGTGACCACAGGGATGTTGCAACAGTCATAAGTAGTCAGACTACCTGTAATACCAAACAGGTCACCCCAGAGTAAAGTACAATTGAGTGAAAATCTGCACTGAATGGAGTTGGGTAGCTGCTTATCTATATCTGTCTTGTCCATCTACCCACCCACCCACATCTATCTATCTAGCAATCATCTATCTATCTATCTATCTATCTATCTATCTATCTATCTATCTATCTATCTATCTATCTATCTATCTATCTATCTATCTATCTATCTATCTATCTATCATTTCCCACCTTTATTATTATACCTCGACAGACATCCACCTGTAGTTTATCTGACCAACCATGGTAATCAAAGCCAGACTCATGTGTGAACTAAACTGATAACTGCATTCACACATGATGCTAAACCAAGGTTTCTTTTTAAATTATGGGTTGCTAAGTAAACCATAATGGAAAGATTCACACATACAAAGTCAAAACTAAATGTCTTTGGTGCCTTTGCCTTGCTGATACTTTAGTCTGGGACAGGACTAAAACCAGCAACAAAACCAGGCCAGGAATGGTGATAATTACCAGTGGCAGACAGAGTACCACCTTGGGTCTTCCAGCAGTTTGTCTCTGCCCCTTGCTGGGGATATACAGCAGTGGTGGGTTGTGAATTTTTTTACCACCGGTTTGTGCGTGCGCGATGCTTCTGCTCATGCGCAGAAGCATCCCGGGCGGGTGGGCAGAGCCTCCCACCGCCAGCACTACCGGTTCTAAGAACCGGTCCAAACCAGGAGCAACCCTGGTTTATCTGCTGTGAGCCGCCCAGAGTCCCCCGGGAGTTGGGCGGCATAGAAATTTTAATAAATAAATAAATAAATAAATAAACCCACCACTAATATATAGG
Organism: Diadophis punctatus similis; assembly: GCA_023053685.1. Taxonomy (NCBI): domain Eukaryota; kingdom Metazoa; phylum Chordata; class Lepidosauria; order Squamata; family Dipsadidae; genus Diadophis; species Diadophis punctatus. The sequence continues at coordinate 6,104,086 of JALIGW010000027.1, read as the reverse complement.
TAGTCCTTTATTTACAACCACAATTGAGCCCAAAATTTGTGTTGCTAAGTGAGACAGTTATTTGAAATGAATTTTGACCCATTTTACAACCTTTCTTGCAACACTTGTTAAGTGAATCACTGCAATTGCTAAGTTAGTAATAAGGTTGTTAAATGAATTTGGCTTCCCCATTGCCTTCACTTGTCAGAAAGTCACAGAAAGTGAACACATGACCCTGGGACACCGCAACAGTCATAAATTTGAGTCAGTTTCCAAGTGACCTAATTTTGATCACATGATCATGAGGAATGCTACAATGATCATAAGCGTGAAAAATGGCTTTTTTTCCACTGCTATTGTAACTTTGAATGGTCACTAAATGAACTCTTGTAAATCAAGGACTATCTGTAGTCTATTATTCCCCGTTCTTTCAGAGCCAACCAAGTTATTTTGCACAGTTCCCTTTGCTCTAGATAGTCAGAGCAAGAGATCATGCAGGATTTGGCACAAGTTGGAAAAGATCTTGCAGGATTTGGCACAAGGCAATGGAGAAAAGGAAGGAAATGAAAGGGTCTTGCAATTTAGCTATCTACAAAAGGAGCAAAGCCTGCCAGGATACAAAAATAGCTGGGGGATCTGGGAGGGGTTTCCTGCCAGCTATTTCTCCCCATTTTCAGAAGGCTGCAGCAAAGCTAGGCTCTTTCCAGCCCTGAATTGGCCATCAGGCAGAAAAACAGCATGCTTAAGGGAAGGGGGGCACCACAGAGTACCATCCCTCTAGCTATCCTGCTGTTAACTCTCTCCTGGCCAGTTAGCATTCAGCCTCCATGGAGTCTTAATGTCGGTCAGTTAAGCCATGAAATAGCCAAAGGGCATCACTGCTTAAGGTACCAATTGGCCTTCATCGGACTCTGGGCTCTTCTCTCTATGAATTAAACTAGTGGTGGGCTCTCGTATTTGAACTTTATAGTCACCAACAGTAGCCCATTCCCTCTTGCATCCCAAAGCCAAAAGGTTAGAGGTTCTGCATGTTTGACACCAAACCTGCAACCCAGAGATTGATATACAGAACGGTAGGCAGAATCCAGAGTCAGCGTATTGCCCCCAACAATCTGGGTCCTCATTTTACCAACCTAGGAAGGATGGAAGGCTGTCAACCTTGAGCTGGTGAGAATCAAACTGCTGAACTGCTGGCAGCCAGCAGTCAGCAGAAGATACATCTGTATACTGTAAGACAGTATCTACAGTACTGCATTCTAACCACTGAGCCACCAATGATGACCAGAAGATTCCCACCCACAAGCCATTTTAGAATCATGGCTTCTCCAGAGAGAGAACCTTCCCTCATAGCAAAAGTCTTCCATTGGTCTGAAAAGTACTATCAAGCTTTCAGCAGGTATCTTCTCCAACTTTTGTTCTCCAAATATGTTGGACTACAATTCCTAGACTCCATAGCCAGAACAATCCTTGTCCATGCAGTCTGGGAATCCTGGGCTCTGTTGTCAGGAACAAGAGTGTTGACAGGCTATGGTAAAAATAAATAAATCAAGATGGCTGTCACAACACTACAGCTGAAGCTCTATCAACTTTTTAAACCAGAGACACCTCTGATCGAGAGCCAAATTGTCAGGTGGATGTCTACAATTATTTCATGGGTGGGAAGAGTCACTTTGCTATGATAACAGAGAAATTGTCTAGAACAGGGATGTCCAATCTTGGCATGGATTATGGATGTATGGATTTCAACTTCCAGGATTCTTCAGCTGGCCATGCTAAAGACTCAATTGTAAGACATTGCATAGTCCTCCATTGGATCTAACTGTGTGATGTTTGAATGTAACTTAGTTGATATTTGTATATTTAAACCACCATGCAATCTACCACATCCTGTTCCAGGTACTGCTGGGAGTGAAAGGGATTTATATTCACTTATATGCAAGCTATTTTCAAGCCATGTCTCTTGGAACAGAAGTATATAAAATTCAGTAATGTAATTTATAAAAGCAGAATCTTGGAATTTAGCACTCCAACCTGCAATATTCTATGAGAGAATGATTAGGGGTTTAAGGTATCCCAATGTCAATCTCAGTTCCCAGCAGTAGCTATTGTTAGAGGCACTTCTGAAGAGCATTGGGAGTATAGGTGGAGTGGTGCTGTTTGCTTAAAGTGACCAGATTTTTTTTTTTAAGCGGGACGGGGGGCGGGCCCGCCTCGGCGCCATTTGAATTTTGCCCTCTGCGCATGTGCAGAACGCTGCGCATGCGCAGAGGGCAAAAGTCAAGAGCTGAGTACGGGGCACGGGGCGGGGCAGGCAGGACGGGGTGCCGGGTTGCAGGCCGGCAGCGGCGGAGGGTCGCTTGAACTCGCTTCCCGCCGCGGACCGCGTTCATGCGCGGCGGCGGCAGCAAGCCGGGAGCGCTCGCCTGGAATTGGAATCAGCGAGCAGCTGGGCATCGGGGCTCTTCCCCCGCCTTCTCCATCCTCCAGGGTCGCCACTACGGGGGTTCCGTCTCTCCGGTGGTGCCTGCGTTGGAAGGGAAGGGGGGGAAAGAAAGGCAGCCTGCGGGGCTTGGCACGGCTGGGAGTTGCGAGGCGGCGTAGCAACCGGGCTGTTCCTCCGGGTGTGCTAAAGTGCTCGAGTTTTTTCTCTCTCACACACACATGCACAACCTTCCAACGACCGGGAAGTCGTGCTGGGAGATCCAGTCCGACCCGGTCGTTGGAAGGTTGTGCATGTGTGTGTGAGAGAGAAAAAACTCGAGCACTTTAGCACACCCGGAGGAACAGCCCGGTTGCTACGCCGCCTCGCAACTCCCAGCCGTGCCAAGCCCCGCAGGCTGCCTTTCTTTCCCCCCCTTCCCTTCCAATGCAGGCACCACCGGAGAGACGGAACCCCCGCAGTGGCGACCCTGGAGGATGGAGAAGGCGGGGGAAGAGCCCCGATGCCCAGCTGCTCGCTGATTCCAATTCCAGGCGAGCGCTCCCGGCTTGCTGCTGTCGCCGCCGTCGCTCACCCTTCAACAGCCAATCAGCGTGGGGCGCCGACAGCAGCGACGTCATCTCTCCGCGCCCGCCTTGCAGAGAGAAAGGCATGGGTGGGTGTTTTAAGGTGACCAGATGTCCCGATTTTGAGAGGGCCTGCTGCTGCTGCTGCTGCCCCTGCGGCTGGGCCCAACCTGGCCGTCCTCGAGTGTCTGCAGGCCGATTTTTTGAAAGAATGCCCTAGTCGGGCATTGTTTTAAAAAATCGGGACTTTTTAAGAGGGCGGGCGGGACGCGGGACAAATGATTAAAAAGCGGGTCTGTCCCGCCAAAATCGGGACGTCTGGTCACCTTATGTTTGCTGCTAAGGTGAACTACTGAAGAGGCAAGTACATTCTGAGAATCAGAGACGGGGACATCAGAGTCAAAGAAGATAGCTCCAGAAATGGCATGGAACTTGAAGCCAGGCTTTTGGCTCTGCCAAGTGCTGGAATGAGGGTTCATCACTTTTACCAATTTGATCTCCAGCATCCCCATCTATCCCCCATAAGGAATTTGCAAACATTTTCTGGGGGAATGCAATTGAGGAACCATACTGTGTAGGTAAATGTTGGAAGCACATCTAAGTTCAAAGAAAGCATAGAGTGAACTTTTCCTTGGGGGCGGGGCTTTGTACTTAGAATTCTCTAATTGTTGCAGCAATTTTAAGAGAGCAAGAAATCTAAGGAGAGTTTCTACAACATAGAACAGCATGGCTGAAAGTGTCTGGAACACTCACATCTGAGGAAGGAAGGAAGGAAAGAAGGAAGGAAGGGGGTCATCCTTGGGAATTCTGGGAATTGAAGTCCACAAGTCTTAAAGTTGCCAGGTTTGGATATCCCTGGTCTAGAATACAGAAAGGCTCTTCAAATTTATGTTCTAAATGTGAATAACGCAAGGGAACATTTTATCATCTTTGGTGGAGATGTAAAAAAGAACATTTTAGGTAAAACTATATACAACAACTCCAAGGATTTTAAAGATTAATATACAATTGAAATTGGAGATTTTTCTTTTGGGATTGATGGATATGATACTACAAAAGGAGAAAGATTTGACACAACCCACAATGGAGGAATGGTTGGTGAAGATGATGAAGCTTGCAAAGATGGCTAAATTGACTTCCTTGATTAGAGGGAAAAAAATCTACATTTATGGCTGACAAGAAATCCCTTATAGACTTTTTGTGGGAAACAAAAAATAAATAAATTTGCAAGTTATGATTTTGATTATTAGAAAAAAGATAATAGAAAATAGAGCTTACAGCTCTTGTAAGCATAGACTAATTTTGTATTTGTGTACTTATAACTGTGAAGAGGCACTGAGTATATTCTGACTGATTTTTTTCCCCTTCTTCCTTCTAGGCAATCTGGTAGATTTTCTCAAAGCTGCGGAAGGCACTAAATTAACAATTTATAAACTGCTAGACATGTCAGCACAGGTATGAACAAAATAATATAATGGGGTGAAAAGATGTAAGCAGACAGAATGGCTGAGGAAGAGGAAACAGTGGAAACGTCTTTTATTGGAGGGATTGTTAATGGGTAGAAAACTTATTTTTAGGGATGAAAAGAAATGGAAGAAATAGCTTCTGCTGAACCTGGGAATTTAGTTGGCTGTAGCTTGAATCTCTCCGGAACAACAGTCCCACAAGATCCTTAAAGAGAGATCCAACCTAGAAATAATAAGAAATGTTTTGACAGTGAGAACCGGAGAATATACATTATTCTCTATTATTTAAAAGAAGATACAATAGCACTGGACATCTTCAGAGCAAGCATTTATTTTAAAAAAGCTTCTTTATTTTGTTAAGTTGTCTAGAGGTCTCCAACCTTGGCAACTTTAAGACTTGTGGACTTCAACTCCCAGAATTCCACAGCCAGCAAAGCTAACAAAGCTGGCTGTGGAATTCTGGGAATTGAAGTCCACAAGTCTTAAAATTGCCAAGGTTGGAGACCCCTGGCTAGAACAATAATAAAGCAGTCTTTAAAAAATAAGTCTAATAATTTGAACATTCTACAGACATTTATAGTTATTCACTTACCCCCTTGCACCCAGTTCAGCAGAAAATAAAAATCTGTGTGTCTCTCCCAGCTATTTGCCTCTTTGCAGCTAGTTTCACTTTCATTTTTCCATGTGCGAAATCAGCTGTAAGTCGGGAAGCTGCTAGTGACTTGCTTGGCTTTACAGGCTCTTCCCTCTTTGCTGCAAGCAGGTAAATTGCTGGAACACAGAAGCGAAAGGGTGGGGGTGGGTGGGTGGGTGGGGCTGCATTTGGTGTATAAGACGCACCCAAGTTTTCACCCTCTTTTGGGGGGGTAAAAAGGTGCGTCTTATACTCCAAAAATATGGTAATCAATGGAACAGCTTGCCTCCAGAACTTGGGGTGCTCTATCACTGGAAGTTTCTAAGAAGAGATTGGACAGCCATTTGACTGGGATGGTATGAGAGCCCTGCCTTGAGCAGGAGGTTGGACTAGAAGACCCCGAAGACCATCCAGCCTTGTGATTCTATATTCTATGGTGTGTGCATTATTCCATTCCATTTCTGGGTTGGCCGAAAGCCTTGACTTTTCCAGGGAGCGTTTGCTGTTTCCGCTCCTTAAGTACAAGGCAAACATGTCCACTTGGTGATCTGCAGGCTGAATTATCAAATTCAGTTTGTTTATTGAAGAAACCAGCCAAACCTATTTGTCTAGATAGAACAAGAGCATCCTGAGAGTCAGAAAGATTAAAACAAAAACAAAAACAGGCTCTGTGCATGAATGCGTCATGCTTGGCTGTCTACCTTGGCTCAGGAGCTTCCATTCTGAGGATACTTAGAAAGTGATTCCTGTTTTCTTTTTCATAACCCTATGAAAAGAGCAGGAATAGGACATTCACTGATTTGGGGCAGCCATTTGGGAGCAAAAGGAGGAGGATCCAGAGGGCCATAAAAATAAATAAATAAATAAATAAATAAATAAATAAATAAATAAATAAATAAATAAATAAATAAATAAATAAATGAATGAATGAATGAATGAATGAATGAATGAATAATAAATAAATAAATGAATGAATGAATGAATGAATGAATGAATAATAAATAAATAAATAAATAAGAATGAATAATAAATAAATAAATAAATAAATAAATAAAGGCTAAGAGGTTTTTTCAGTCTGATTTATAGCAGGATGGTTGTGAGGATACATGGGAAAGGAAGGGAGTTACACTTGACCTGGTTCAGTAGTGGGTTCTAAATCCCATTGCTACCGGTTCACTCGTGCGCGTGCGCGTACGTGCTCGCGCAACACTTCTGTGCATGTGCAGAAGCATCTGCGCAGAAACGTCCTGGGCAGCTGGGCGGAGCCTCCTGCTGCTGCCACTGCTGGTACCGGTTCGCCAAACCAGGCCGAACCGGGAGCAACCCAACGCTGACCCGGTTGCTTGGGAGGAAAGCTGGGATGGAAATGCAGCACAAAAGTATGTGATGTGTATCTCCTCTTTGTCCCCAAAGATAGCCGAAGGAATGGCCTTCCTGGAGAAGAAAAACTATATCCATCGTGACCTGCGGGCTGCCAATATCCTGGTGTCCGAAAGCCTCTGCTGCAAGATTGCAGATTTTGGGTTGGCCCGCCTTATGAAGGATGATGAATACACTGCTCAAGAAGGTGGGTCTCTTCTGCCCCTTTGGCCTTGCCAAGCAAGCAAAGCTTCTTCCTTCTTTGCGGAGGGAGGGAGGGAGGACTGCAGGGGGGTGTCAAAGAATTCAAAATGGTAGCTTCAAACACCCAATCCATTTTTACGTGTGGGGTGCATTGCATGTCAAAAGAAGAAGGGCTTTGATTGTGCAGTCATGCTTTCTCAATCTTTTGTTAACTCCCTTAGAAACCCTCCTGCTAAGACTTCATTCTTCTGAATGGGCAGATTAGGGTCCACGAATTATTCTGAAGATGGGGTGAGGGTGGGAGGGAAGGAGTTAGGACAGATGACCTTATGCACAGGTACTATGCACACTGATTCCAAAAGTGTTTCTCAACCTTAGCCACTTTAAACTGGCTGGACCTCAACTCCCAGAATTCTGGAATTGAAGTCCACGCAGCTTAAAGAGGCCAAGGATCAGAAACACTGGACCATGGTTGATCCTTAGAATGCAGTTGTGTGATGCACGCCCAAGATTGGCCAAAAGGTCAGACTCCTTTCTCCTGATAGGAAAACTGCCGCATTGTTTTAGAGCTGCAGCTGGCTGGCTTTGAGTTGGTGCCCCAGCCTGTCTCCTGAGAAAATTGTAGCTTTGCATTGTGCATCAGCCAGGAAAGGTAGCAAGAGAAAGCTCTCTGCTACCCGGATACAATGAGATCTGTGATTTCGAGTGCAGCTCTCTGAAGAGATCCTTGCATACTGTGAGCAAGTAAGTCTCAACCTCAGCAACTTTTAAGAGGTTCAGACTTCAATTCTTAGAATTTTAAAGTATTTTAAAGACTGCAGTGATTCTGGGGTATGTTACCGTATTTTTTGGAGTATACGACACACCTTTTTCCTCTCTAAAAGTGGCTGAAAATTTGGGTGCGTCTTATACTCTGAATGTAGCTTTTTCGGAGCTTTTTTTCCAGCCCTAACTAGGTGCTAACGATCTTCCCAGCTCTTATCTTGCAGGCTTTTTCATTGTTACTCTCTCCAAAGAAGGTTTTTCCAGCCCTAAGTCTTTGCAGGGGTTTTTTCATTGCTGTACTTGCTCCGAGTAAGTTTTTTTTAGCCCTAACCAGGTGCTAACTATCTTCTCAGCTCTTACTGGCTTGCAGGCTCTTTCATTGTTATTCTCTCAGAAGAAGGTTTTTTTAAGTCCTAACCAGGGGATAAAATAATGTGCTGAAGTTGACCAGACTAAGGACGCTAGCCAGATGAATACCTGGTAGGCAGATTGTTTTCCCCTATTTTCCTCCCCCAAAACTAAGGTGCGTCTTATACTCCGAAAAATACGATATTTATTTAATTTGTATCCCACCTTTATTATTTTTTACAAACAATTCAAAGCAGTGCACATATCCACTATACCAGTGTTGGTGAACCTTTTCGGGACCAAGTGCCGAAATGGGAGCGCGCGCGCACATACTGGAAACCGGAAGAGCAGCCGAAGATGATCTTCCGGTTTCCGGCGCACGCATGCACGCTGGCCACCTGATCTTCTGGTTTCTGGCACACATGCACACATGAAGACCAGCTGGCCGGTGCACATGCGCGCACCAGAAACCAGAAGAATATAAAAATTTGAATGTCAAAATTTGCCCGGGCCATGGGGGGAAGAGGTGGTGGGGGCACCTGTCAGTGGTGGGGGAGGGATGAGGCCTGCGTGGGGACTCTGCCGGGTCTTTCAGGGGTCCTCGCGCTGCTCTGCCCGCCCCCTGGTCCCCATTGGGGTGGCGGGACATCCGCACCGATGACCCAGTTCCGCAGCCCTGGGAGAGAAAGTTGGGCGGGGAATGCCGCCTCCCTCTGCTGGAAAGCCGGAGGCCCTTCCTGGCCTCGGAGGGAAGGGGCGCCGGCGTTCTTGGGGCTCGGGTTGGGGGGCCAGCAGTGGGAGAGCTTCGCCCCCAATCTGGCCAGGATGAAGCGCCCCCCCCATCCCGCCACTGAGAACAAGCCAGCGCAGCTCCCCCATCCCACCACTTCTGCCAAGGGAGCGCAACCGCTTCCCAGCCGGTGCACCTCTTACCCCGGTGCTGGACAGATGTTCCTCTCGCGCGAACTCAGCTCCTGCGCAGCCCCGCCGCCTCAGAAGAGCAGCAGTAGCGGCAGCCGTAGGGTGAGGGGCAGGAGTGACCGGACGGTCCCCACAGCTGCTCTCCTGCCGGCGAGCCGGGCCCTCAGTGGCGTCTCCATGCGTGAGGAGATGCGCTCTCCTCCAGCCCTCCTAGAGCAGCTCACCTGCCTGATGGCAGCTCCTCCTCCTCCTGGCTGCTCCATCATCCTGGCTAGAAGCAGCAGCACAAGAACCGCTGCCACCCTCTCACTACTGGTGGCAGCAGGAGCAGCAGACGGGGAAGCCACCCGCCCAGCCAGGAAATGCTGCCCCACTGCTCAGTGCACCTGAGCCGGCCAGGCGCTCCGGACCGCGGACATGTGCCAGTGCCGCGGGCTGGAGGGCTGAGGCCGCGCAAGAAGCCCACTTGGGCAGGGAGGGAAGCCCTGGCCCACCCGCCCTGGCCGCCAGCTCTGCTCCCCTTTGAAGCGGCTGCTGGGATCCTCTCTCTTTGTGCGCTGCTCTCGCTGCAATTTGCCTGCCAGGTAGGCTGCCCTGGGCCCGGCAGCTGCGGGGGTCATGTGAACGGACACCCTTGCGCTGAGGGACTTCTTGCGCAGAGCCATCTCTCTGGGTACGCAAGCCGTCACCCGTTGCTCTTCCGGGTTCTGGCGTGCCGGCCACCTGGTCTTCACGCACGCATGCACGCCAGAAGCTGCAAGACCAGGTGGCCGGCACACATGCTGGAAACTAGAATATCATCTTCCCGGCATGAGATTGTGCACTGGGTGGCCGCTCTTCCGGTTTCCGGTGCTCCCATGTGTGTGAAGACCAGCTGGCCGGTGTGCCGGAACCCGGAAGAGGAACGGCCGACGGCTCTGCATGCCACTTTTGGCATGCGTGCCATAGGTTTGCCATCACGGCACTATACCTTCCTCCTCCTATTTTCCCCACAACAACCCTATTGGGTGGGTTGGGCTGAGAGAGAGAGTAGATTGGCCCAAAGTCAGATATATCAAGGATGACTGAAGGTCCAGGAATGGGTAAATTCTCTCTAGTGTGCTGATCATCAACAAAACTCCGATTTTATAGATAAGGAACATTTGTAATGATGTGTACATCAAGGACGTGTGGCATAAAATGCTGGCATTCCACAGTATGCAGCTCCTTCTTGTGGCCGATGCAATGTAATTTACCAGTTTTCTTCCTGGGGAAAATTACTATTTCTTTTCCAGCCTTCCAACTCTCCTGATTGGCTGGAACTCAGTTCCTGAATTCACAAGCCATAGAGCTAAGGGAACTCTGGGAATTGAAGTCCAGAGTAGACAGGTGGGTCTACTCTGCACCAATATATCATTCTTACTCTCTTAAGATTTCTTCCTTCAGGAGCAAAGTTTCCAATTAAATGGACAGCCCCGGAGGCCATCAATTATGGAACATTCACCATTAAGTCAGACGTCTGGTCATTTGGGATTCTACTGACTGAGATCATCACTTATGGCCGGATCCCTTACCCAGGTCAGTAAGTAGCGATCTGTTTCCAATTGTGATCTATACAAAATTAGCTTGCGTTTGTCTAAGGCAGGGTTTCTCAAACTTGGGCAGCTTTAGGATTTGGGGATTTCAACTCCCAGAATTTCCTAGCCAGCCATGGTTGCTGGGAAATTCTGCAAGCTGAAGTCCAGGCATCTTAGTTGCTGAGTTGAGAAACTGCTGTAAGGTAGAAATTGTGGGGAAAGCACCACCACACCTTTTGGGGATGCTTTATGATGCGTTGGCTTTGTGGGGGGGAACGCCCCACCTGGACCCTATCCCAGGGGTGAAATTCAAAAAATTTCCCTACTGGTTCTGTGGGCGTGGCTTGGTGGGCGTGGCAGGGGAAGGATACTGCAAAATCTCCACTCCCACCCCACTCTGGGGCCAGCCAGAGGTGGTATTTGCCGGTTCTCCAAACTACTCAAAATTTCCACTACCGGTACTCCGGAACCTGTCAGAACCTGCTGGATTTCACCCTTGCCTCATCCCCATTCTCATTTGCTGCCTCTCTTGTGACTCCAGGAATGAGCAATCCAGAAGTCATCCAAAATCTGGAACGAGGGTACCGGATGCCGCAACCGGACAACTGCCCAGAAGAGCTGTACAAACTGATGTTGCAGTGTTGGAGGGATAACCCAGAGCAACGCCCCACTTTTGAGTTCCTGAAAGGGGTCCTGGAGGATTTCTTCACTGCCACAGAAGTTCAATATGAGCAGCAGGTGTGAAGATGCTTCAAGCCGAGATCCCTGGGACACTATTCTCACAACCAGCAGAAAAGACACTCTTGAAGACTTTGCCTTGCATCCAAGATGGCGGGGAGGGGGGTTACGATGGAGGAGAAGGGCTTTATTGGGACCCCAATGACTTCCTGAGAAGTTCATGGCTGATCTCTGGCAAACTTCCCCCTTTTTTTCAAAAGGAAAAGAAAACCAACATTCAAAGGTGCCCAGAGGAACTGAAACGGAGAGTTCTCGCACCAACTCAGCAGGCGGAAGCGAGCCTTTTTTTATTATTATTACTTTTTGCTTCAGCTGCTCTGTAGGAGGCACATGCACCTGGTATAGGTAGTCCTCGACGTACGACCATGAACCTGGAAATTGCGGTTGTAAGTTGTGAGAGTCATAAAGCAAATCACCCACGTGACCAGATCACCCACGTGACCTGTTTTTATGGCCATTTTGCAGCAGTCATAAATCTAAAGCTGTGGTCATTAAGCAAGTCTGTTTTTGCTAGTTTTTTCCAGAAATTTAAAGTGAATGCTGGTTTTCAGCAAAACCACTGTAAATGGCAATCATGTCATTGTGGGGGAGGGGCAACATCAGAACTTCAAATCTACCAGTAGGTCATAAGTAGTTTTTTTGGGGTCTGTTGTAATTTTGAATGGTCGCTAAGTGACCGGTTGTAAGTCGAGGACTACCTGTACAAATAAAGAACCACTGGAAGGCTGTTTCTTAAGGCAAAGGTCCTCTGCCCCCCTCAAAGGCATTGGCTTTTCTGGGATTGCTGTGCAACCAGGCCTGGAGGTTGAACAAAGGCAACAGAAAGTGGCTGTGGGATGTGGTCAAAAAAGTCAAGATAGCAGTCACAATGGTGGTCGAAGCTCCGCCTTTTTTTATTTCTGTGGTGACACTCATGAAAGAGAGCTTTGCTTGCACTGTTGTGGCTGCCATTTTGACTTTTTTGACCACACATAGGATCTGACAAAGAGAAGGAAGGAAGGTGGAGGAGAAAGGGGGAAAGGTAATTTACAGGTTACTAAGCTAGCATATTTTTAAACCATTGTTTCTTGAACAAGCCATAATAATTTGGGTTCACACATGACCTTAAACCGTGGCTTCCAAAATGATAGCAGTTAGGAAATTATGTAATTTGATCTTTTCTATATGCACATATGCTTAATACATATAATAATGATATATATAGACCAGTGAGATCGCACAGGGAGGGCCTTCTCCTGGTCCCGTCAGCCAATGTCGGCTGGCGGGTCCGTGGGTGACGTCCTTCTCTGTTGCGGCTCCGACCCTATGGAACAAACTACCTACCGAGATCTGTAATACCCCCACCTTCAGAGGTGGGTTCATGCCGGAGCTGCCGGTCCACCTGGTGCGTTGCCATTTTTGGGGGGGGTGGGGTGATTTTCGGGCGATTTTGCTTCTGCGCATGCGTGGAAGCAAAATCGCACCAAAATCTCTCTCACGTGCGCGTTCCCTCGCAAGATTTTGGCGCGATTTTGCTTTCATGCATGCGCAGTAGCAAAATTGCGTGAGGGGGCGTGCGCACATAGCACGAGCGCCCCCTCCTGAACCGTGGTGATGTGCACCCATGGCTCCGGCAGCGAGGTAAGTGAGCAACCCGCCCCTGCCCACCTTGCTGGCCTTCCGGAAGGCCCTTAAGACCTGGCTTTTTCAGCAGGTCTGGGGCTAATGAGATCACCCCGTGTATGTATGTGTTGCGATGTAATTACTTGTGAAAGGTTTGTTTGAACAGTGTTTTAATTGTCTTTTTATCCTATAATTGTATTTTTATAAGTTGTAAGCCGCCCAGAGTCCCTTTGGGAGTTAGGTGGCATATATATTTTATTAAAATAAATAAATAAAAATAAAATATAAGTTATACATGCAAAATTTTGTGTTTTCAATTGTATACGATTGGTTTTGATTTAGTTTAAAATTCCTAATGAGGTTTTTCAAAAGAGCAGAACGTGCAGTAAATTTAATCAGAATATGTCACAGAAAAAAACAGCTCATAGAGCGAGCAGGGGAAGCTTAAAAAAACTAAGGGCAAATCATCTAAGGTAAAAGGTCCAGTTTCGAAAAGTTCAGTTAAAAAAAATCAGAGCAGAGAATGAGACTTTAACTCATCTTAAAAATCTTTTAAAATCCTTTAAGAAAGAATCTTTAAAAAACTTTGATGCGGAATGTGTGTGAATTTTTTAAAAAGCGCAGCGCAGTTTTAAAAAGCAGAAGATATATTAATGTTTCCCCGCTACCGGCTCCAAAATCTTACATTATTTGCTTGGGGGGGGGGTGTACCCGCCGCTTCGCAGGGGATACAACTATACTGGGGAATGTTTCCCCCTCATGTGAAAAATGGTACTAGCCCATCCTAAACACACCCCTGTATTTCTCCTGCAGTGGTACAGTCGGAGCAACTACTCGCTGCTCGATCTAACATGTTGTCGCGAAACGCCACGCCCTTCCAGGCTCCCCATTGGCCTTTAGCGGGATGCCTCCACTTGTGATAGGCTAGCGGGCGGGGAAGGGTTCGCTGAGGGCCGCCCTCTCCTCCCTGCCCAGGCGGGCTCGGTTGCGTGGCGGGACTCGGGTCCGGACTGAGGCGCCGTCGGGACGCGGCGCGGCGGCGGTGGAAAATGGCGCTGACTCAGGGGACCAAGCGGAAAGTCTGCTACTATTACGACGGTGAGTGAGGGGCTCCGCGTTTGGAGGGCGGGGCTTAGGGAGGAAGAGGAGGGATCAGGGGGAGGGAGGCTGGGGAGGGAACGGCGGTGGACGGGGGACTACACTTCCCATCATCCACAGCGCTCTCGGGGACCGCTGCTGCATCTCCTCCTCAACCATCGGAGCGGCTGGCTGCTTCGGGAGTTGTAGTCTTCCCCGAGCAGGCGATCCTTGGGTGCCGAGACTCCATGTCCCATGCTTCCCAGTCGGAGGCGGATCGGGAGGCGGGGGGGGGCAGGAAAGACCGATTTGGGGGGGAGTGATTGGCAGGCGGGTGAACGTGGGGAGTCTGATGGAGGTGGGAAAGGGCTTCCGCTCTCGGCACAACAGCCTTGAGAGGTCGGACAGGCTGAGCGTAGGAGGGAGGGAGGGACTCCCCCAATTAATTGTGGCTGGCAAAAGCCTCGCGAAGCCGGGTCGGATTTTCACCCTCGCGTGGCAGGTGGAAGGAGGTGAAAGGCGGGCCCGCTGGGAACGGTGTGTGTGTGTGTGTGGACCGTGCAGGGCTTCGCTGCGAGGAAAGTTGAGCCGAGGTGGCGCAGCGGTTAGAGGCAGGTACTGCAGGCCACTTTAGCTGACTGTGATCCGCAGGTCAGCGGTTCAAATCTCACCGGCTCAAGGTTGACTCAGCCTTCCATCCTGCCGAGGTAGGTAAAATGAGGACCCAGATTGTTGGAGGCAATGTAAACATACATTGCTTACTGGTGTAAACCGCTTAGAGAGTGCTTGCACTGTGAGGCGGTATATAAATCTCACAAATAAATAGAGTAGAGTAGAGTAGAGTAGAGTAGAGTAGAGTAGAGTAGAGTAGAGTAGAGGAATAGAATAGAATAGAATAGAATAGAATAGAATAGAATAGAAAATAGAATAGAATAGAATAGAATAGAATAGAATAGAATAGAATAGAATAGAATTCTTTATTGGCCAAGTGTGATTGGACACACAAGGAATTTGTCTTTGGTGCATATGCTCTCAGTGTACATAAAAGAAAAGATACATTTGTCAAGAATGGTTGTCAATGGGTTCAAGTAAGCAATCAGGAAACAATCAATATGAAAATAAATCGTAAGGATACAAGCAACAAGTTACAGTCATACAGTCATAAGTGGGAGGAGATGGGTGATAGGAACGATGAGAAAAACTAATAGTAATAGTAATTCAGCCTAGTGAATAGTTTGACAGTGGTGAGGGAATTATTTGTTTAGCAGAATAATAAATAATAATAATAAATAATAAAGTTCTGCAAGAGCCTCTCTGCCCTTTGCACGTGGAAGAGAAACGAGTCAGGCAGGGACGTCGGGAGGGTGGAAGGGAAGGGAGCCTTGGGGCAGCGTGGAAGAAGCCACCAAGGCGACCCCCCCCCAAAGGGACCCCGATGTAAGGCTGGGGCTGCCCGGTTGCAGAGAGAATGGCTTTGATCAGAAGAAAAACATCGCCCACAGTCGCTAGTGCTCAGTGGCATGCCCGTTGGGGTTTTCTGCTGCCATGAAGGAAGACGATTTTAAGCGTAAGGAATTCCTGTCCTAGCTTTGGCTGGCCTCTGTCCTTCACCACCACCACCAGCAACCTTGTAGGTCATGGATGTTCAATATTTTCTCAGGATTACTCTCTGGCACCTGATGAAGTATATCCATAAACACTTATACGAGAAGAAATGACTTGGCATGTAATATGCAGCTCACAATAGCCTTGGTGGGTAGGCCAGGCCCGAAATGAGAGAGCCTAGTGGCCCCAAGTAACTTTCATGACTGATTTGAAGAGAGGCTCCCAGTTGTGATCCAACACCCGACTGCAACACTGGAAAGGTTTTACCAAGCTGACCAGTCTTTCTACTCTCTGTAAGATTGTAGGATGAGGCTCAGGATGTGAAGAGGGAGAAGAGCCAGGACAGCCATTGAGAGAAGGAGCGCTGGATGGGATGTTTCAAGAAGCCAAGGGGAAGCTAGTAGCACGTTGTTGGTAGGGAATTAGATGGAATAGTGCTGTCCAAGTGCATTGGAAAACAATCTGGAGATTTAGCAGGGCTGAAAAAGTGAGGAGGGAGCTGGGTGTGGACAGAGAAGGAAGTTGGTGGAAAATGAAGGAAAGGTTGTTGGTTTTACCATTGTGGCAATACCTTGGAAGGCTCCTTTTAAGTTCCAGGGACCATTGTCCTACTCCAAAGTCCTACTCTTGGGCCTGTGATGATTGCAGGGGGGAAGGGGAACAGCTTTGTGTCCTATGTTTTCTGGATGAGGATAGGTCTGAACTGGACTCTAGGGCTTCCCCAGCTTCTTAAACTAAATTCTGACTTGAGCGATCTCCATTTCTATGCCCTGTCTTCTCTGGCCTCAGAGCTGAAGATGTTTATACTTGGAAGAGGCTCCTGGTTCTTTCTCAGGCCACATACTTCCTGTTGTCACAAAAGCAATCCCTATTTCCCATGTTAGCCTGGGAAAGTTGGCCTATTTCTAGAAGGGGAATTGGTTTGCTGGGAATCACTTCTTCATCTCAGCCTCCATGGATGGTGTTTCCAAAGAAATGCTAGGGCCTTGTTGGCCAGGAAGGCAGGCCATTTTCCAGGGAAAATACCGGTATGTAATCTCACACAATTGATGTTTGCTTCAGGCTATGTGCTTCTTGGAATCCAAAGCAGCTTGCAATTTTCCTGTGTCTCCAGGAGGATCTTCTCAATTGGACCAAAGGTCCATCTAGAGCAGTGTTTCCCAACCTTGGCAAGTTGAAGATGTCTGGACTTCAACTCCCAGAATTCCCCAGCCAGCATTCGCTGGCTGGGGAATTCTGGGAGTTGAAGTCCAGACATCTTCAACTTGCCAAGGTTGGGAAACACTGATCTAGAGTAGGGATAGTCATCTTGTAGAGCAGAGCTGTCAAACTCCTGGCTTGAGGGCTGGATGCGTCACATGCTGGCCACGCCCTTGCCCTGTTTAGTGAAGGGGGGGAAGTCCCGATACGTCACATGGTGCCGCCATGACAACGTGAGTTTGACACCCCTGTCCTAGAGGTTTAAAAGTAATGAGTGGTTTTCTGGCTTTTTGGCAGGAAATGTTTGAAAGTGATAATGTAAACTCTAAAATAGGCGCTGTGTTTTTCTGTGTGTATGTATAAATAAATATCTGTAAGAGCAAGGAACCCGTCCCCAAAGCTCTTTTCAAAAACGCTACATTGTGGTTCCATCTATCATCATGATATAGCCCTGTACTACTATAACAGCAATACAGGTAGTCCTCAGCTTATGACCGTAATGGAGCCTGCCCATTATGGTTGTGATGCCCATCACATGACCGGAGCCATTTTTATGACCTTTTTTTGCAGCAATTGTTAAGTGGACCTATTTTTTGTTGTCAACTGGTTTTGCAGAAAATGAGAAGTAAATGCCTATTTTTGGCAAAATGTCATAAAACATGGTCACATGACTGCAAGACGCTAAATGTGGGCCACTTGCCAAGTACCCCAGATGTGGTCACAAGACTGGGGGTTGGTCACCATACCTTTGGAACCAGGTCCTAATTACACCATGGTATGAAACTAAGTGACTGGTCATAATTTGAGTGCTATGTGTAAGTCAAGGAATCCAGGCATTTACTGTATATGGTGGGGCATTCCAGACTTAAAGGCTTTTTCATGTAAGAACTCTGTGCCAGTTTGAAAACGGCTCCAGACCAGTGTGATCCACAGCACTTCTGTTCAGCAGCAGAACTAATTTATTTTTGGCTTGGCAGCATCCTACTTGAAACCACAGACGAATGCTATTTACTTGTTTATGGAAGTATTGTGACTTAATGAAACTCAGTGGTGGATTTCCCCATTAGGAGGAGCTGTTGCCTCACCCTTTCCCTACTCCTGGCACTGGCAGGGCAGAGTTGGCTTGGTGGCTTCACAGGTCCCTTGCCATAGGATCCCTTTGGATATTTTGCCCTTGACCCAGAGGTATGCAAAGCCTTTTCAATAAGGATGTGTGTCTGTGTGTGTACTAATTGATTTTATTTTCCTTTCTCTTTAGCGGGGATAAAGAGAAAGGAAAGGCAGGGATTTTGTTGCTGTAGGAGCAGGATGTTGATTTTTTCCCTCCTTGTTCTGAATATTGTGAGGCAAATAGCAGTGAGGAGAGTCACAGAGGGCTTTTGATTGCCCCTTGAAAAATTAGGGCAGTCTTTCTCAAACTTTGCAACTTTAAGAAGTGTGGACTTCAACTCCCACAATCAATGGCTGGCTAGGGAGTTCTGGGAGTTGACGTGCACACAACTTGAAGTTATCAAGTTTGAAAAATACTGAATTAGAATGTGAAAGTGGCCCCACAGTTGGGCCATCTATCTATCCTTGGCACAGAGGGCTTTGCTTAACTTACTTAGCACTCTTTTATAGGTAATAATCAACTTACAACCATTTGCTTAACAGTCCAAGTCACAACAGCAACTGAGAAAAATCACTTATAATCAGTCCTTGCACTTATGATTGGTCCTTGCAGCATCCCTGCTGCCATGTGAATGCCACTTGCAAGCTTCCCAGGCGGTTTCTGACAAGCAAAGTCAATGGAGGAAGACAAATTCGCTTAATGACCACACAAGTTGCATAATGATCATTGCAAAAAAAAGGTTGTAAAATCGAATGGGCTTATTTAATGAGTGCATTGCTTTGCAACAGAAATTCCAGTCCCAATTGCAGTTGTAAGTTGAGGACTACCTGTACCCTCTTCCACTCAGAAGTACATTGCTAACCCAGTTCTCCAACTGAAGGACTCTTGAGAGCTGTGGACTTCTTCCAAGATGCTCAGCAATGGCTGTATTGGCTGGGGAATTCTGGATGTTGGGCTCCATGGTCTTTAAAAAATATTCTGCGTGTTTCATTTAGACTGCCTCTTTTGGAGTGAAGTGAGGTTTGCTCATAAAGTGAGGCAGGATTGAATCAGTTTTTGATGGAGATAACTGAAAGATCCAAGGCTTATAGGTTCTAGTGGGGAGGTCAAAAGAGATTCCTTGAAAGAAACATTGACAATCTGTTGTTGCCAAGAAAAAAACATGGAGTTTTCCTTGAAATTCAGTAGGAGCCAAGTCCATCTTAAGGAATTATTTACGTGTTTACAGCTGCAAGGGGAAGCTCCTGCAGGCTGCTGCTTATTATTGACAAAGTCATATTGTATGGAAGTGTTGCGTTTTGGGATCCATCCAATCCTCTTGCCAAATTCTTATATTCCTGTCTGTTCTCCGAGGCTGCTGAGGAAGACCTTTTCTCCCCTTGCTTTCTGTAAAAGAGGGCTAGGACATGCAGGAAATTATCACCTACCTCCCTTCTAGAGGAATGCAATATTTTAGGAAATATTAAAAAGGCAGAATATTATATTTCCCTGGATCAGAAAATAGAGAAACATGTTTTTAGGCAGAAAATAGACTAACTCTTAATAGCCCCCACCTTTGTCAATGGGCAGTCTATTCTATATAACAAAGAAGAACCATAATAGGAACCCCAAAGCCATCTCACCACATGGCACCTGGGAAGATTGCATCAGCCAGCACTCAAACTAGCCTGGGACACAGACAAAGTCTGCAGAGTTAGCTAAAAAACCCACCCCCTGGGAGTCTGACAGCCAATGGGATACATTTCTTACACAGGAACAGGAAACTCTTAAGGTGGGGCCCAACAGAGGGTACTTAGGCACTCTTAGCATCTTGCCCCTTCTCTCTTCTTCAACAACATCTTCGAGGCCTGTGATCCCCCTTTTCCCCAGGATCTCAAACCATGTGATCCTGCTGTCCACCATTAAAACCACCTTTCCAAACAGCCTCCATGCTTCCAGTGTCTTTTTCCCCACTTGGAATCGAACCCAGAAAGGACATTTCTTACAACAGACAACTTGGAGCAGTTGGTAGTTGAACCCTGTCCCTTAGTTGAGAAAGGCTGAACCAGCAGGATCTCAACATGCTTTAAGGGGGCCTGATTGACTCTGGACCACAGCATGAGTTCTATCTGATATATTGAATAAAGCAAAATTCACAACGTGGAAATCAAAACAGAGCTAATTGTATTACAACTTATGTTTATTCATTTGAATAACATAAACATTTTGAGGAACGCTACTTGGGGATTCGGCATGCTGCTTCTGTTTTTTGTATGCTTTTTGATGTTGCTGGGTGATGTTTTGGAGTTGCCCACTGGCCTGGTGGGAAATTGCTTTTATTGAATTGAATTGTGCAAGTTTTGGGCATGGTTGAAAAGATTGTTACTTGTACTAGATTCTACACAACAAAATTGTGAGTTGATTCAGCAGAACACCTGCTCCCATGCAACCAATGTCTCTGTAAAATGTGATGGCATTTCTGCCGTGAACAAAGGGTGTGTGCATGTGGGCCTTCAGAGTTCCTCTGCTCTGCCGTTTTCCTTTTGAAGGATCATTTGGGGAGCTAGTTTACACCCCATTTCCATCCCACTTGCAGTAGAATTCAGAAGAGTTAAGAAGCTGCCCTGCTAAATTACCTACACTCGAAATCAATATAACCCAGCCTTGGCTGGGTTATTCTGGGAGCTGAAGTCCAAATTTCATAAAGTTGACAAGGTTGAAAAAACATTACTCAAGGAAATAGTCCTTCCTCAGTCTGGTCATCGGAAACCTATTAAACTGAGGACTGAAGCTGTACTTGTACACAGAACAGTTCTTGCTTTGATGATGTTACCTAGTTAAGTTATGAAATGTCTGCAAGAAAACAACCAAGCTCAGAGAGCACCAAGAGTTCAACCCTTCTATTGGAAGCTCTTCTATTGGAACAGATCTTTTAACTCAAAACTCCTGCATTCCTCCCCCCTATTTATTTATTTATTTATTTTATTTATTTATTTATTTATCTAATTATTTATTATTTATTGCTCTTATATGCCACCCTACTCCCTGGGGACTCAGGGCGGCGTACAACATTTGAAGAACAATTAAACAATATAATTTAATAAACAATTTAAAATGCATTTAAAAGAAACATAGATACGTGGGGGAGACCAAGATGAAAATTGTCTCAAAGACCCGCCTGCCGAAAGAGCCATGTCTTCACGGCTTTTCGGAAGGCCAGCAAGGTGGGGACAATTCGTATCTCTGGGGGGAGTTGGTTCCAGAGCGCGGGGCCCCCCACAGAGAAGGCCCTCCCCCTAGGGCACGCCAGCCGACATTGTTTGGTTGACGGGACCTGGAGGAGACCCACTCTGTGGGACCTGACCGGTCGAAGGGAAGTATGAGGCAGAATGCGGTCCCGGAGGTAACCTGGTCCTAAGCCATGTAGGGCTTTAAAGATGATGATCAGCACCTTGAATTGTACCCGGAGACCAATGGGCAGCCAATGCAGCTGGTGGAGTATGGGTGTTACGTGGGTGTATCTTGAGACACCCACCACAGCACGCGCAGCCGCATTTTGCACCAGTTGAAGTCTACATGGTAGCCCCATGTAGAGCGCATTACAGTAGTCCAATCGGGAGGTGACATTATGCTGTTGTCCATTCTTAAATACTTTTCTAACTTTTCATTAGGATCACATTGTAATGATAATGTTGTACTCCCCTCCCCCCCACTTTTCTTTGCCTCTTAGGGGACATTGGAAACTATTACTATGGTCAAGGTCACCCCATGAAGCCTCACAGGATCAGGATGACTCATAACCTTCTTCTCAACTATGGTCTTTACAGAAAAATGGAAATTTATGTAAGTTTTTTTTTAAACTGAACATTAAATTTTTCACCCACTGTTACTGACTGGGGTCTGTGGCTCAGAAAGAATGAGAGCTACTACAAGGGAACGCCCCCCCCCATCACCCCAGCTGGAGGCAGCGATCAAGAAGGACCAGTGGATTTTGCTCCCATCTAGGGCTGAATCCTGACTGGAAGGAGTCCCGGTCATCTCTTTATTTGAGGCTTTTTGTGGCTGCTCAAGTGCCCCTTTTCAAGAACCTCAATAAAGTCAGAGCTATGCTTGAACAAGTGAAGGCCTTACCAAGTTCTCCTCCCCCCTCCTGTCTCATTTCAGCGACCTTACAAAGCAAGTGCCGAGGAGATGACCAAATATCACAGTGATGATTACATCAAATTTCTGCGGTCAATTCGCCCAGATAACATGTCCGAATACAGCAAGCAGATGCAGCGATGTGAGTGAAAGTGGAGGGTGTTAGAATTGCTTGGAAATCCTCAGACATGCTTGGCTAAAAATGGGCCCCTCGGTGGGTTTTTATGGGTGGGGGGAAAGGGTTAATGCGCTGATCAGGCTTATAGCAGCAAGGATGGATGATATCGCCACTGTAAAATCCATTTGCAATCTCTTATCCATCAGCCCTTAAACGAGGCTTCTGATCCCAGTTGGGAAAAGCCTGGCCTGACATAGAATGTGTGGTTGCTTTCAGGATGGATGACAAACTGGCTTTTCACTCTCAGACTAGCTCCAACAAGTCTTTGGAGTTGCTTGGACCGGCCACCTCTTTGTGGATGAGAAGAGAACATTAGCAATCCACTTTTTTTCAGTACATTTGCCATTCCTTCAGAGGGTAACTTGTTAATATCCACTGTTTGTGTGCCAGGGAAAGTTTGGTCAGTCATGCAAAAAACAGGTTTAGGCTTAAGAAGGAATAGTTCCTCCTTGTAACGTTTTGTTGCTTGAATTGAGTTAAAGTTTGAGAAATGTTGTACAGTAAAAATGTTCATCCTTCTACCCAAGGCGGTATTTCTTAACCACAGCAACTTTAACCTATGTGGACTTTAACTCCCAGAATTCTCCAGCCAGTACTTTGGACTACCCTACTTCCCTGTGGTCTCCTGCCCAAGTACTAACCATCTTTGAAGCTCCGGTTCTGCCAAGCTCTTAAAGCTCTCAGTTTGCTAGAGCTCCAGCAGGTGGCGCCACCTCCTAGCATTGTTAAATGCCAATGGACAGCTTGAACAAATCTTAACATTCACTTTCATTAATGAGCAGCTTGTGTGGTTTTTTTCCCTGTAAGCCAGATATCTCAATGCAGTTGCTCAGTTTTTGCCTCATGTTCCTAGATCACTTGAACTCCAGTGGAAGGACAGCTTTATCGCACATGGTTCACAAATTATATATTTATATTTATTTATCAAATTTAGAGGCTGTCCATCTCACAGAGCAGCTCTGGGTGGTGTACAGTTAAATCTCTCCTTCCTTGTCCTCCTCAATCAGTTTTCCAAATATCTCTTTTGTTCTGGGGGTTTTGTTTTTGTTTTCAAATTCTGATATTTCTATTTCTCTTTTTGGCTGAAATCATTGATGTGTTGTGATTAAACAAGGACTTCTGCTGTTGCTTTCTTTTTCAAGTCAATGTTGGAGAAGATTGCCCTGTGTTTGATGGACTGTTTGAATTCTGCCAGCTTTCTACAGGAGGGTCTGTTGGTAAGTAGCAATCACAGTTTTAAAAATAAAAACCTCAAAGAGCCGAGGTGGCGCAGCGGTTAGAGGCAGTACTGCAGGCCACTTTAGCTGACTGTGATCCGCAGGTCAGCGGTTCAAATCTCACCGGCTCAAGATTGACTCAGCCTTCCATCCTTCCGAGGTAGGTAAAATGAGGACCCAGATTGTTGGGGGCAATATAAATATACATTGCTTACTGGTGTAAACCGCTTAGAGAGTGCTCTTGCACTGTGAGGCTGTATATAAATCTCACTAAATAAATAAATAAATAAATGGTACTACCGTAACTGCGCTGCTTGTTCTACTGAGGACCTCACTTTCATTATGGAATTGCAGACTGTGTTCTGACATCTGATTCCTGCTCCTTTTAGGCCAGGCGATGATGTACAAAGTTGCTCTGAATTTAAAACATCCCTTTGAATGCAAACTTATTTCAGACACTTTTGAAAAATGTCAGGATATTGATATAGGTACTCCTCAACTTAGAACCACAATTGGGCCCAGAATTTCTGTTGCTGAGCAAGGTGGTCATTAAGTGAGTCACGTTCAATTGTATTACCTTTTTTTGCTATAGTTAAGCAAATCTCTGCAGCTAAATGAATCACATGGTTATGAAGTGAATCCGGCTTTCCCCATTGGCTTCGCTTGTGGGAAGCTGGCTGGAAATGGTGATCGCATGATTCGGGATGCTAAACCATCATAAAGACATGCCTGTTGCCAAGCCCCCAAGTTTTGATCATGTGATGATGAGGATGGTGCAAGGACCTGTCATAAGTTACTTTTTTCAGTGTCATTGTAACTCTGAACAATTGATTGTAAGTCAAAGACTCCCTGTTGTCCTCTTGAGCTCACAAATGCTTTTGCCTTTTAAGAAAATTTGTTAGTTGGAAAAGAGGCTATCAGAATCCTGATTTTTAAAAATCCTCCTATTAAGCATTTTGCTAAAGCAGCTGTTTCGAGCTTGAGACATTGTGTTCCATGCTCAGATCACTTTCAAAATGCTCAAAACAGCTGTTTCCCCACAGAAATGAAGTGTTTTGGATTCAGAATAACTCACATCAAAATGTTTTGCACATTCCACATGATAAGTTCACGGATGAATGTTTCTAGAGAATGTTTTCTCTCATGCTTCCATGAATAGTCATCTCAGAATAGTATTCGTACCGATCTGGATAAATATTTAGGGATTTATGGATCCTCAAATCCAGAGCAAATTCCCTGGGTGTCTGCCAGCTTCTCTGCCTTCCCTGATTTTGATCTTTTTAGATTATTTTAATTAAAAAATAATCTGGAAAATAATAGCATAAAGTATAATGATGTCCTCTGGTGTCGTAATTTGTAAAAAAAACACCTGTGATCCACATACTTGTTCTCTGAGCAGACTTAGAAATTAAAAATGGCTGATGGCCAGCTATCATGCTAGTCTCTAAAAGTATGTCTCCCTGCTGGGGAAAAATCAATTTGGATTACTTGGAGCAATAAAGACCATACTGGCTGGCTAAAGAAGGGAGGAGCAATCGGCATTTTGCCCATGGGTCTCCTTGGTATCCATTTTGTGAGAGGTCCCACAGCTGTTCTCAAGTTGCACACTTGCCCACCTGCCCAACAGAATTGCCCACTTTTGGTATCGAACCAGATGTTAAATGATTCTCAAAACAGGGAGAACTGGAAAGATCCGTCTCTTTCGACATTTTGTTGTTGCTTAGTCGCTAAGTTGTGTCGCACACTTTGTGACCTCAAGAACTACAGCAAGCCAGCCCCACCCCGCTCTCCTGGAATCTGCCAAAACTCATGACTACTGTTTTGATGACTCTGTCTAACCATCCCATCCTCTGATGCAGTAGTGGGTTCTAAATCCCATTGCTACAGGTTTGCGCTCACACGATGCTTCTGCACATGCACAAAAGCGTCCCAGACGGGTGGGTGGAGCCTCCCGGCGCTATCAGTTCGCCGAACCGGGAGCAACCCACCGCTGCTCTGATGTCCCCTTTTTTTTACAACTACCCATGCCTTATATAATGTCTCATGAACATGAATGATGATGTTGGCCTGAAGTGGGGAAGGTTGCGTGGGATGTGCCCCCCATAATCCCCTGACCTTGCCTTGATGCATAACAAGGCCTGACCAGGGGTGTTCCTTGTGTCTGCTTAGAAGGAAGGAAAAGCCTCAGCATTGGGAATCTTGTTTAATCCAGTCTGTAGCTCTCTGTCAGAACTTACTCTCCCAAAAATCAGGGTTTGGAGGGGATTGTGACCAACATGGTTGGTCCTGCCTCGGTAGCACACTTTGAGAACATGTAAGCTGAGGAGGCTGACTCAGGAGGGTAGAGTGCATGTGCCTTTAGATGGGTGCATGATTCTCAAATAAATGGATGTAAAGGGATTATAGTTCCAGGCTTTGTAATTTGCACATCTGTTTTGGAGAGTAGCATTTGATCATGAGTTAGGTAATTATGACAGTTGCACCCCAGCACAACACTTGGAAATAAGTGGTTGAAATCTTGGGGCCAAGTAACACAGGAGGGCATGTATTGTGAGAATGTCCATTCTTACTTAATGAAACCTAATATTATCCATCTGACTTCAGAAGCAGAGGGAGTCACTCTGTGTGACCCACATTCTGGGTTCCTGTAAGTGTATACACTCAGTCCTTTATGACTAGTTGCTTAATGATGGTTTGAAGTTACCATAAACCCGCAAAAAGGGATGACCAGAGTTTGAAGTTCTGTTGGCTGTCCTTCCCACCATGGTCATGTGTTTTTGTGGGTGCTCGGCAACCAGCTTGTATTTACAACTGATCATGATTTACAACATTTTCCTCCGGAAACTGGGATTTACTTCTGGTTTCCAGCAAAAAAATGACTTTGGTGCTTGTGACTGCTGCAAAAAATATCATAAAATCAGACATAGTCACATGATAACCCGCTTAATGATCAGCATATCTTACGACTGTATTCTGGGCTCACATGATTCTAACTCAAGGACTACCAGTAGGATAGTTTCTGTTGGTTGTCAATTCTGGGTATCTTGTGCCAAGCCAAAGGATCTCCAACTGCTGAACTGGCAGCCTCCCCTTTGTCCTTAATAGTGGGGAGTCTGCAGATCGCCCTTCCGGTATCTCTAAATGGTACCGATAGAGGAGAATATTAGTAATGTGGTATCCTTGGTGCTCTCTGGATGGTTTTCTTACAGATGTTTCATTACCAAACTAGATAACATCATCAGTACACTCTGATTGGGTCTGGTTGTGATGGCTGCTTTGTCATCTCTGCTCTCTCACTTGTTTGAAATTCTCTCCCCAGCAAGCGCAGTGAAACTAAACAAGCAGCAGACAGACATTGCGGTGAACTGGGCTGGAGGCTTGCATCATGCCAAGAAGTCAGAGGCTTCTGGTTTCTGTTACGTCAATGATATCGTCCTGGCTATCTTAGAATTGCTGAAGTACGTGAAACTGCCACTTTATATTTTGGACCTAAATGAGATCGTCATCTTTATGGGCCACTTTAGGATGTGTGGACTTCAACTCCCAGAATTCTCCAGCCAAGCATGCTGGCTGGGAAATTTTGGGAGTTGAAGTCCACACAATGGCAAAGGTTGAGAAACAGTGCTTTATACTGTGGATCTAAGTGAAATCCTCACCTTGTCAAAAATACCATATTCATCCTGTGCAGGATAAGCTGCTCGGATAGGGAAATCTCAGATGTTTTCGACAGCTTTGCTCTTGTTTTAACCATCATGAAGGGAATTTATGTATGAGACAGCCAGGGAAGCACAGATTTGAATAGTCAAGTCCAAGAAGAATTATATGGTCCCATAATGGCTTTCAGTGGGCATTTAGCGGAATCCCCGGAGTTTTGCAGAATCTGAGCCCGGCATGAAACGGAGTCTTGATAGATAGAGATGGATGCTTTGTGATGCAGTTTTGCTCTCCACTCATTCTGATGGCCAAAAGGGAGGCTCCCAATTGTGTTTCAGGAATGCATCCTTTTAAAAGGATCCACCCTGCATCCAATAACCTGGGTGCAGAATGTGGAACCAAGATCCTTGGCAGCTACTCAGCTTCCCTAAGAGGCGGATTGATGACAGTAATTATTTCTGGAAATGAAGGAAGAGGAAACATCTCCCCATATAGGATTCAAACGCATAGAACACATTCAGCACCCTGGCTGTGTAATTTTCAGCAGTTAAGGGTGCCCTTAGGTCTCTGGCAGCTGTTTCCACCTTTCCTGGCCCCTCGGGATGACCGACAACCTCACCAGGCTTTCTTCTCAACAAAGCCTAGTGTGGCTTTGGGGACTGAATTTTAAAACTTGATAATTTTGAGTTTACTTTTTGGGGGGCGGGGGGGGGGAGAAATGTCTAGGTTCCTCATGGCTGAACTTTGTTTTTGAGGTGCCAGCCTGACATCCCTTTGCAACCTCAGGTACCACCAGAGAGTGTTGTATGTTGACATCGACATCCACCATGGTGATGGTGTGGAGGAAGCCTTCTACACCACAGACCGTGTCATGACAGCGTCCTTCCATAAGTATGGGGAATATTTCCCAGGAACTGGGGATCTGCGGGTGAGAATGGGAACCTGAGATGCATCTTCCTGGGCCTCTTGAGGTCCCTCTTCCTTCTTTTTGGTCAGCTCTCACACTTTCCAGGCCCTGTTAGTAACAGAGCTTTGCATGATCCTCTCTCCTTCTAAAACAAGATGGTTCGTGTTCTCTGGGTCAGAGGTACTACTAACACACCTATTCCCAAATTGAAAAGTTTAATGCAACAGAAATTATGTCACAATGTTAGTGAATGGAAGAAAGAGTAATCTCATTAGTTTTATTGACTGTTCCTATAACTGGAATAAGCTCCGATGATAACATCTGGCTGGTGTTGTTTCAACTCAAAAGCTAGGTCAGTTAGACCCTCAAATCCCAGATCTGTGCTCTAGATTGAAAGACATCCCAGATTTTTTCCAAAAATTACATGAGCATCTCCATTAATCCTCAGGAGTTGACTTTGACTTGAAAAGGACAACAGCTTAATTAAAGAACCTTGTCTTTCTCATTTCCTTCTCAGAGTGCAGCCTTCTGTATACTAGGGAGAGGCAGAGCATGCCCTTTGGTCTAGAAAAAACTGTGTATGCCTCCAGGGGTGTGCAAAATGTTTTTAGTTTAAAAGTTATTTATTCTATGACTGCCCTTCCCAGCCAAGTGACTCTGGGCAGCTTACAATTCCAAAACAATAAAACAGTTAACGGAAATACGGCCTTGTTGAGTTTGAAACAGGTCTGACATTTCTGGAAGAGTTGAGATGCCGTTTCGAGCTTGAAAGAATTCAAATATGAAACTTTCTTAATACTGTTCCATTCCTCTTCCTGTTTATTTATTGATTATTAGATTCAGGGTCATCTCTTTAAAGATGGACTCTGATCCTGGTCTCCCTTAGAGATAGTCCGACACCTTAACCCTGTGTTTCTCAAACTTGACAATTTTAAGATGTGTGGTCTTCAACTCCCAGAATTCCTCAGCCAGCATGTTGTGTTAAAGTTCACACATGTTAGCGTTGGCTGGGGAATTTTGGGCGTTAACGTCTATTCATCTTAAAGTTGCTAAGGTTGAAGAAACATTGCCTTAACTGCTACATCAAACAGGCTCTCCTTTCCATGAAAAACTAAATTATCTGAGAAATACATTGTTTTGGCTTAAGAAATTGAGGGAACCCTGCAAGCATAATGTGAGTCGTAGAATACTCATGTCTGTCAAGATCTCTCCCCCTTCCTCTGGAAAATAGCTTGCTCTTACAGCAACACAGAATGACTAGATAGGGAACATTTGGCAAAATCTTAGTCGTTGGGGAAGAAGAGATGAGTGAGGAAGGGCACAAAGCAACACATGGGTATCCCTCACTCATCTTCTGGGATCGGATGAGCCAGTTGGCATACTTGTTGAATCTGGCTTATTTCAGATTATTGATTCAGCACCAGCTCATCCCCCCCCCCACCCCCACAGTCCCCTTCTGAGCCGAGCTCTCCTGGGCAGGACAAGATGGTTGACTCTCCTGTTTTGGGGAGGTGTCATTGTGAAAGCCTTGCCTCTAAAGTCCCAAAGGTGCTTTTTCAAGAGGCAACTGGACTTTCTGGTTTTTCTTTGAAGACATTTTGCTTCTCATCCAAGAAACGTCTTCAGAGCTGAAGAAGCTTCTTGAATTAGAAGTGAAATGTCTTTTTTTTAAAAAGAAAAGAAAATACAGTCGCCTTTTGAAAAAGCACTTTTGGGACAACCATGACCCTGGATGACTGAGAATCTCCATAGACACTTGGCTCTAAGGGAGCCAAGGAAGCTTGTGGACAACCCCTTTGGGGTGTTCTGGGTGACGTGATAAGGGTCTGCAATTGTTAGGCTGCAGGGCCTCTGCAAGCAGTCCTTGACTTGGGCATCCTCTGAAGGTGGCCCCGGCTAGTATTTCAGATGCCATCTTTTCTTCTTCCTAAGGATATTGGTGCGGGTAAAGGAAAATATTACGCTGTCAACTATCCTCTCCGAGATGGGATCGATGATGAGTCATATGAAGCCATTTTCAAGCCGGTAAATGTCTTAGTTCTTCTAGTTCATTTTGCAGGTGCTGCAGTTGCCTCGCTAAACTTTGCAGGCTTGCAGATTGTGAAGAAAGGTGTAACTTCTAGCAATGGCGATCAGAGGATCTTTGATGTCCTCTCCAACCTAGGGTAGAGAAGCAGGGAGGGGGTGGGTGGGAGAACCCCAGCTTTCAGGGATGAAAGAGCAAGTTCAGCACTGACAAGGCCTTGGGTCTCCTTCACCTCCTGTTGGTGGGAGGAGATGGGAGGCTTGTCCCTGATCTGCATGGAAGCATAACGTGAGATTGGAGCTCTGGGTTGCTTCCCTTGGGGAATAGGCTTTGTTGAAGGCATCGGGCTGGCTTTTCCATCTCTGCCAGAGGTTGTGCTGAAAGGAAAGGGGTCCTGATGGTGACCCTTCAGGTTCTGTGCGTTTGATACATTATTACCATGCTCAGGTGTTTGTTTTTACTGGCTAGGTGATGTCTAAAGTGATGGAGACATTCCAGCCGAGTGCCGTTGCACTGCAGTGTGGCTCAGATTCCTTATCAGGGGACAGGTTGGGTTGTTTTAATCTGACCATTAAAGGTAAGAGGGGTTTCTTGGAAGGGGGTGAGGGGTGACGTATTCAGGGGGTCCTCAAGATACTTTGCTGGTCAAAATCAACCGTGTGTCCTCTGAGGGGCCTCTCAATGTTTGTGTGTTATGGCACAATGAGAATCACTGGTTCTCTTTAACACAAGGTGCTCCGAAATGCATATCTTCCCATTGTTTTGTGGCTCACTTGGGTTATTTCGCTCCACCATCATTTTGCTGACTTGTTGCTAGATGGGAGCTAACGTCCAGCAGACTGATGCTCTTCCTTCCCCCAGGTCATGCCAAGTGTGTGGAGTTCATCAAAAGCTTTAATTTGCCCACGCTGATGCTGGGAGGTGGTGGCTACACAATCCGTAATGTGGCCCGATGTTGGACGTACGAGACGGCTGTGGCGTTGAACACAGAGATCCCGAATGGTATGGAGGACCCTTGTTTAGCTCACCTGGGGAGGGGGGCATGGACAGATCCTCAGGGAATCCCAACAGCCAGGTGAATCGGCAGCTGCTGAGCTGCTTGAGCGTTATAGAGCCAAGCATCAGAAAACCAGCCAGCCCTGGGACTTGGGTTAGTCTCTGATAAAGATCAGAGCGACACTTAGAAGACGAGTTTAAGGCTTGCCCTGATTCCATATTTGTGGTGGAATCTGGCGCTGAGTTGAGGGGTCTTTCACAAGGAGCTGAGAGACAGATCAGCCTTGAATCCTTGGTATGCAGAAAGAGGCCCTGGAAGGATCCTCCCTAAAACGTCAGGATTTATCTGATAATTCTGCAGAATAGTGTGTTTTGGTCTGGCAAGATGCCTGTCTGTGAGTGAACAGCAATAAAGAAACTATTCTGAGCAATTCCTTGTGTCGTTTTTGTGGTTCCTTGTGCCTGAGTCTTGATGCTAAGGGAACTGTGATGCTACTTAAGAAACGCGTAGTAATTGCCAGTGGACAAGGTTTTAGGTTTATTTGTTAATTTTGCAGGAGCCAAAGTGCATTTTGTGTAATCTCCAGTTTTCTGGCAGCATCAGCCTTCTGCTTTGGTTGGGCTGGGAAGGCATGCCAGTCCCCAAAGAAGATTTTGTGATCCTGTGATTATTTGATTTTGCACTTTCTTCAGCACCATTCTGAGGCCGTGGATGCCCTCTTGGTGGCTTTCCTCCACGTTCCTTTGAATTGCCTTGATGTAGGTTTAACACCCTAACCTCCATGCTTTGAACGCTTCCACAGAGCTTCCTTACAATGATTACTTTGAATACTTTGGCCCGGATTTCAAACTCCACATCAGCCCTTCCAACATGACCAACCAAAACACCAACGAATACCTGGAAAAGATAAAGTAAGCTCGTGCATTTATTTTTGGGGCGGGGGGTGGGTGGGTAGATTTCTGCTGA
The DNA here is from genome assembly GCA_023053685.1 of Diadophis punctatus similis. Lineage (NCBI taxonomy): Eukaryota > Metazoa > Chordata > Lepidosauria > Squamata > Dipsadidae > Diadophis > Diadophis punctatus. The sequence continues at coordinate 6,072,451 of JALIGW010000027.1, read as the reverse complement.
AGGGCTTCTGCTTGACTTTTGATTACTCGGTTGCAGGCAACGTCTCTTTGAGAACCTGAGGATGCTCCCCCATGCCCCTGGTGTGCAGATGCAGCCAATTCCAGAGGATGCTGTGCCGGAGGAGAGTGGCGACGAAGAGGAGGAAGATCCTGACAAACGGATTTCCAGTGAGTGCCAAGCCCAGAGGGGTCCTTTCTTTCAGCTGAGGGCTTTTAGAAAGATGCCTCTCAAATAAGTGCCGAATATTGCTTACTCTTTTCCTTCCATCATCTTGCATTATCTTCCTCTGCATCTCCATCTGTATTTGAATGTATTTAGATCTTGGGGAAAGAGATTTGAAAATTGGACTTCTTTTACTACCTTCTAGGCCAGGATTTCTCAAGCTTGGCAACTTTAAGATGTGTGGACTTCAGCTCCCAGAATTCCCCAACCAGCAAGTCCATGCATCCTAAAGTTGTCAAGGTTAAGTTGCCCTGCCCTCCCTCCCTCCCTCCCTCATGAGCATGCCAGACTTCCAAGCGTGCTGTTCATTGTTGAAGGAACTTTCCTCAGATTCCTTGCTCTTGTACCATTGAGTCTTCATTTATCTTCCACAGCCTGCTTGATCCTCTTCAATCTCAGTTTAAGCAGCTCAATTGGGACAACATGCTGTAGAGTTCTGAACGATATTCTGGTGGCCAAGTCTTAAATCTGACTTTAGGGCTGATCCTTTTCGACTGGATGGCCACATTTAATACGCTTGGCCACCAGATACTATTGTCTAGCTTGCAATCTCTGGGGATCATTGGACTGGTTTCACTCTTGTATAGCGCCCCATTGCTACACAAGACTGCTACACAGATGTCCATTATGGCATTTCTGGGAATTTCCTCTCGTAGCAGGCATTTACAGCAGAAAGTCAATCTTTTTTTCTTTGTCCTTGATTATTCCTGGTGCCCTGTTTCATGATCAGGGCATTCGGTATCATCATTTTGCTGGTGATTGGTCATTTATGATCTTTGAGGACTGGAGAGAGCCCACCACAACAAAGTGTCTTCTAGTGCTTCGTCCCGGATACCCTTCAATGTCCATGTTCCATGCTTCAAGTGAATATGGATAAGATGAAGATTTGAGTTTTGGCCGATTGTTTTTTCTAGCCGTCTATAGTGCTTGTCCAGTATTTGCTTCCAAAGTTCCTTAATTAACCCAGTTTTGTCCATCTTTAGGTTTGATTGATGACCAACTAACTCTGTCTCCATTTCTCAATCGTACCACAAGGGTGGCTAAGTTTTATTTGATGAATACTAATAGGACCGGCTGTTTCTGGCGGAGCAGACTGCAGCTTTATTTATTTATGTCTCTGTTGTTTCATGCTTCAATTACGGTAATCGTCTACTGGCTTGTAGTCCTGATTCCTGCTTTGCCCAAAGGGGTGCCATTTGGGACCCTCCATACTTCTCTTGCACTTCCCTGACACCGCCAGGCTCTTCATTGGATCTGTACTTGCTCTAGAGCCCAGATTCAATTGCAGGGGTGGAGTTTTAGCCCTCTGATTACAGTCTTCTGTTCTGCCCCATTTCTCCCACCACTGTCCTGTTTGCTCCCTATGTTCCCTTAGCAGTTTTATCTGCTGATCTGGCCCTCAGGCTTAGAACAGTGTTTCCCAACCTTGGCAACTTGAAGATGTCTGGACTTCAACTCCCGGAATTCTGGGAGTTGAAGTCCAGACATCTTCAAGTTGCCAAGGTTGGGAAACACTGCTCTAGAACCAGCTTCCTCTTTCCCTCTGCCTTTGTGTTAGCTTAATGGCTTTTCAAAGGGATTTAAAGACCTTTTTATTTGACTGAGAAGTTACTCTGGAGCAGGGGCGGGTTCCTAATTTTTTTACTACCACTCTGTGGGCGTGGCTTATTTTGTGAGTGTGGCTTGCCAGCCATGTGACCGGGTGGCCGTGGCTTCTTGGACTGCTGAAGGGAGGGGAACTGAGATAGGTCCTGCTGCCCGTTCCCCCTCCCCTCAGCAGCTCGAGAAGCCTCAAACGTGCGAAAATGCCTGGGATCATCACCGCACATTCGTGGCTTCTTGGACTGCCGAAGGGAGGGGAATGGAAATAGCTCCTGCCACCCGTTTTTTCAGCGTCTCACGTGCTCCCTCAGCCATCCTCCCCTGCTTGGACTCATTGTGGGGTAGGAAGGCAGCGCATGAGCAGTGCTGGAAACTCGGCTTCTGGGCATGCACAGAAGAGCACCGGCAACCGACCGCACCGGTACTGTGATGTCACCAGCGGGCCACTACCGGTGCTATAGAGTGGACCGCACTGGTCGGAACCCACCACTGCTCTGGAGTCTGTTTATCCCACCCTGTTCTTGTTAATGGTGGCAATTCCCAGGCTGGTACCTGTTTTAGTCTTAATTGCAGTGGCATATGTAGGAATTTTGCTTTAAATCGGTATGGGGGTTGTGTTTGCATTTATTTTACCTGTGAACAGTTGCTTCATTGGATTTATTGTTAGGCGATTATTTATCCTGGATGGAATTTTTGTGATTAGTGAGTCATTTTGACTTGCACTGCACCTTAGGAAAACTGTGTAACCAATAAAAATAATAATAGTCATTTTTATTTTTGCAATGGGCGTTTTAAAATGTTATGCCTTATAAAACACACAGTCTCTATGGATGGTCAGTTTTATTACTGGTGTTGTAATCCTGCCTTTTTATTTTTATCCAGCTATCTCATGGTGATGAACATACCCAACACTTCTTCCTCCTTCTATTTTTCTCACAACAACCACCCTGTAAACTGGGTTGGGCTGAGAGAGAGGGACTGGCCCAGAGTCACGCAGGTGGCTTTCATGCCAAAGGCAGGGCTAGAACTCAGAGTCTTCTGGTGATTGGCCCAAAGTCACTCAGCCAGCTTTCATGCCCATGGGCACTGTAGGAATTTTCTGGTTTTTAGGCCTTCATTACTACACTAAACCGACTCTTAATTTAGGGTTTAAATTAGGGTTTTTAATCTCAGTGTCCTTGTGTGTTGACTCCCATCTTTCCTTGTAGAAAAGTCAGTTTTTGTCAATGCACTAATGGATGGATGTCGAAGGACGAGACTCTTGAAGAAAAAGTAGAATAATTCTAGCCTTCCTCCTTTGTATGAAACGTAAAGCCGTTAACGTCCTTTTCTGCTTCTTTCCTCCCCACAGTCCGCTCTTCGGACAAGAGAATCGCCTGCGAGGAGGAATTCTCGGACTCAGAGGACGAAGGGGAAGGGGGTCGCAAAAATGTTGCCAATTTCAAGAAGGCTAAACGGTCAAAAACAGAAGAGAAGGAGGAGGAGGAGGAGGAGGAGGAGAAGAAAGGTAGCAGCTATTTATTTGTGGGGCAGTACTTTTCTTCCTGCCCAATTGGTAGAATGTGCTTATTATGGGGAGAAACCCCCCCCCCAAGAAATTAGTGGCAGAGCTGACTTTTCCAGCAAGACCTCTAATCTCCCATCCAGTGAGAACTAGTGTCAGGCCTGGAAGCCATCTTCCAACTAGCTCCCAACTAGCTCCGCTTTGCCCTTGCAGAAATGCCATGCTGAGTTCAACGTGTGTTTTGGCCTCCTGGACTAAAACTGTGTGGTTGTACTATCTGAGTAAGTGCAGATCATTTGTTTTTAAGCAGTGACAAGTTATCACTCTATATTTGGACTTGTATCCTGTTAGGAGTACAAGTAATTTTTGATTTTATGACCATAATGGAGGCTGCCCATACATCTGCCCCAAAATAATACATTTATGAGAAAGCTTGAAGGTACAAACCTCATTAAGAAAAATGAAGCAGTTTTCTCCTATTTATATTACTATTTGAGGCAGTATGCACTATTTACTTGTTAGGTTAGAGTTCTAATGTAATCTCTTCAATCATCATTGGTTTTCCAGTTAGTCTTTGATACCTCCTGGTGCCCGCATGAATTCCACAGCTAAAATTGTTCACTTTCACAAGGAAAAAAAATACAGGATCAACTAGCCAAATTGTTGTCTTTCTGCCCTCAGTCCATAATAGCCTTAGAAAATAATTAGGGAGGATGGTCAATTTTGGATGTGGTGCACAAGGAATAAGAATAGAATAGAATAGAATAGAATAGAATAGAATAGAATAGAATAGAATAGAATAGAATAGAATAGAATCAGAGTTGGAAGGGACCTTGGAGGTCTTGTAGTCTAACCCCCTACTCAGGCAAGAAACCATATACCATTTCAGACAAATTGAGCTACACAGTCGTGAAAACTCCAGCTGACCTGGGCCACCCGTCTCCCCGTGCCTTCTCTCTCTTTCAAATATGACTGGTACTTTTTCCAAAAGTCGACTGGACCTTCTTGGTTCCCCCCCCCTTTGAAAACATTTCCTTTCTCATCCAAAAAGCTGCCTTGGTTCTTCTTCATTTTTTAGTTCTTCAGTTCAGAACCGAGAAAGCTTCTTGGATGACAAGGGAAATGTTTTCAAAGGACACCCACAGCATGTTAAAGGATGTGTGTGTGTGTCCATCCTATAACTGAGAGAAACAGGGTTATATGTTCCTTCCTACAGAAGTACACGAGGAAGAGAAGAGAAAAGAAGAACCCACAGAGGCCAAAAGGTGAGAGAGCCTGGAGTGGGGGAGGCAGTTAGGTGTCACCTCTGGAAATGTCTTTCTGTAGCTTCCAGACCTGGTTCCTCCTCCTCTAAATGAAGCCTTTTCATACGTGCATGAAAGTGCCCACTTCCCTGTGACCATGCTGTCACTCTTCATGCAAAAAGGAAGCTGGAAGTTTGGGGAGGCAACTTCTCTGGGGCTGGTTTGGGCATTGCAAAAGACAAGGAGCCATTCCTGACGTTAGCAGAGATGAAAAGTCTGCTCAGTAAGTTTAGAAATTCTAACTCACGCCCTTGTCACCTCTCGACTGGACTACTGCAATGCGCTCTACATGGGGCTGCCCCTGAAGAGTATTCGGAGACTTCAACTGGTGCAAAATGCAGCTGCGCGTGCTGTGGTGGGTGTTTCAAGGTACACCCACGTAACACCTATACTCCGCCAGCTGCATTGGCTGCCCATTGGTCTCCGGGTACAATTCAAGGTGTTGATCATCATCTTTAAAGCCCTACATGGCTTAGGACCAGGGTATCTCCGGGACCGCATTCTGCCGCATTCCTCCCTCCGACCGGTCAGGTCCCACAGAGTGGGTCTCCTCCAGGTCCCGTCAGCCAAACAATGCCGACTGGCGGGGCCTAGGGGGAGGGCCTTCTCTGTGGGGGCCCCTGCTCTCTGGAACCAACTTCCCCCAGAGATCCGAACCATCCCCACCTTGCTGGCCTTCCGAAAAGCCATTAAGACATGGCTCTTCCTGCAGGCGGGATGAGTTGAGACGATTTTATATCTGATGTCTCCCCCATGTATGTATGGTGTGTGTGTGTATATATATATATATATATATATATATATATATACATATATATATATATATATATATATATATATATATATATATATATATATATATATATATATATATATATATATACACACACACACACACATATATATATATATATATATATATATATATATATATATATATATATATATATATATATATATATATATATATATATATATATATATATGTTTTCTGAGGTTTTCGCGGGTGTTTGTATGTAGGTCTTTGGTTATTCGGGTTTTCTCCCGCGTGAAATTGGAAGTATCTTTGCAAAAAATAAATATATATATTTAACTGTTTTTAAGTTCTTTTTTAATAATTTGTTTGGAGTCTTTTTATAAAATGTTGTACGCCGCCCTGAGTCCTGAGGGAGTAAGGCGGCATAGAAAAGCTACCAAATAAATAAATAGATAAATAAATTGGCTTTTCCCCCCTGACACTCCCTAAGCTAATATATTGGCCCCTTTATTTCTCCAACAGCATAAAGGAAGAGGTGAAATCCACCTAAGAGACATTGCACAGCTGGGGAACCCCACACCTCCCTGGTTCTCTGATTCAGCACTCTGGTTCCCTCCCTATACCACAAGATTTGTATTTTATATGTTTGTGTTGATTATTTCTGTAAATCTGTGGGGGACTCGAGACCTGGCTGCCCTTCCCTAGGTCAGCTGCCAGGAAGGTCCGGAACCTGCTTATCCCAGGGAGTGCCGTTTACGAGATTCCTGCTTCTCTTGTCCCCCTTGCTTTTGCATTGGGGAGATTTGCGTGTTTCCTTTTGGAAAGCAAACCCCAAACTTCCCTTTTGCTTTGTGCTTGTGTTTTTAAAGGATGATTCTCTTCTTGGAGAAGGTAATTTTTCAGGGGAAAGCTAGTCATCCATTCTCCTTTTCTTTTACTAGTTTAATAAGGTATGGATACAGCCATAAAATTCTGGAAGTGTTTGGGTGGGATGAGGTGGAGCCCAGAATTCCAAGCCATCTTACCGCCTCGGAAGGGTCGATCCCTTTTGAGGAACCATGAATGTAAACCATGGTTTATTTCCCCAATCCCACTTGACAAGTCCCTCTAGGGGTATCAGCTCTGGAGTTGCAGAGGAGGCTCTGATCTCATCCTGCTTGTAGTAGGAAAAAATCAGGGGGTTCTCCCTTTGAAGCCAGGAGTGGATATAGATGTCTCCGTTAGCGATGCGGTTTGAGTTGTGTGATCCCTGATCCCCTTTTTAAAATTGTCTTGGGGCTTTTGCTTATGAATGAATGCAATCCTCGAGGGGCCCTTAGGGAAACCACCCTGTTGCAGGATGGTTCTATAGAAGGGCATCTTCCTAAAACCAAGAAACCAGCCCAAGCCTGCTCCCTCTTTCTGAATTGTATATTTCCGGGAGGCAGTATTGGCTCCAATAGGCTTGCAGGTGGGGTGAGGTTTCCAGGGAACCAAGGAAGTGGGAGATAAAACGGAATGTCACTGTTTGGGGTTGAACCCAGCAATGCTGCTAATTTTGCCATGTCACTCTTTCAGGGGTGGAGGGGGGGGGGAAAGGTGGGTTTTTTATTTTTTTAAGCCTTTTTTTTAGTTGCTTGGATGCAATTGCCCTCCAGTTGTTCTTACTCTTTCGATTGGTGAAATAAAAGATAATTGTATTTGTGTGTTTATATATATACATATATATAGTTTTTTGGTACTAAAAAACTATATATATAGTTTTTTAAAAGAAAAGCTTTTATTTTCATTTTTGCAGGGGAAAAAAATCTTTGTAATAAAATGGATCTGTTTTTCTGTTTTTGGCAGTGAATTCTTAGCACATTTCAATATCCCCCAAGATTTCTTTTGCTCTGGGATAACTGCCTCAGTGGGGTAAAGGATTGCTGCACAGGGCTAGTGCTCAGGGTTCACATGAAACAGACTCATTTTCTAGCCTTTTCACCTTTCTCACCCCAGAAAAGCCCTGCCTCTAGATACACCCTAGAATTTGGTACATGTATCCAGGGAGGGCACAGGAGATGGTGGGAGTGATCAAAATGGAACGGTCTATGGAAGTAATGTGCGGACAACATGGAAGTGCAGCTGGTAAATAGTGTGGGCTCCTTTCCTTTAGGGGAGAAAAGGGTTACTGACAGCAGATGCTACTTGCTATTATTATTATTATTATTAGCATTTGTATGCCCCCCACTCCACAGACTCTAGACCAGGGCTGTCAAACTCCCGGCCCACAGGCCAGATGCGTCACGCACTGGCCACGCCCAGGCCCAGTTTAGCAAAGGGGAAAGTCCCAATAAGTCACAAGACTCCTCTGTGATGTGTTTGACACCCCTGTTCTAGACACATGTGTAAAACAGCTGGGAGATTCTGTTCTAGCAAACTTGGGGAACTGTAACTGCCTTCTCAGGTGTGGCATATTCTGGTACACTCTAAAGAGGCAGCGCAGTTTACCAATTGTGCCAAACTATGGCTTACTTAAAAGCAGTTTAATGCTGCACGTAAACAGTTTGCATATACATGTTACTTTGTACCTAAGTTGGGGGGAGGTGTTTCTGCCTGACCACAGCCTCACGTGCAGAATGCCACTCCTTCAGCATTTCAACGCCACCAACTTTTGATGTTTTCCATGCGCTGCTTGCCACACTGAAGCGTTTGTAACATCAATTTTGCTTGTGGAACATGGCTGTTGGAAAGGTGCTCAGAGCCAGGCGTTTTCCAGTTTCTGTTGTGACATTGACCAGATTGGGGAAGGGGAATTGACTACACTGAGCACTCAGGAATGGGCACCTGTTTTTTGTTTCGCTGGAAGAAACAATGGTGCACACTTGTCTGTGCTGCCAGAGCAGCCGAAGCTGGATTAAAAAGGTGCGAAAGCGGTATGAACACTGGGACCAGGTTGTGTGCCCACAAAGATTCAATATGTCTTGGTAATCTCCCACGCTCCTGCAGCTATGCCCAACACACCCCATTTAAGCTTTTGTTCTGGGTGGCTGCTGCATCTACAGTAGTTTTTATTTTTAATGCAGAGTATTCAGAACATTTAGGAAGAGAGTCAAGTGTGGCTAAGAAGCTGAACTAGGAGCAGGTTCAAGTCAAGATGCACCCTAGTGACTGGTTAGTCAACAGGTTTGATAGGAGACAAAATGGGGTAGGGGTGGGGTGAGGGTAGAAGTCCAATTCAAGTTTCAGCTTCTGAGGAAAAGGTGGGATAGGAATGTAGTAAGTCCCTGGTACTTATCATTTGAAGCCAATTTTCAACTGGAAGTTCATTCAGATTCTCCATCAACATCTCTACTAGAAGGAACAAGAAAATGGGTGTCTATGTCTGTAGTTTCCACCCAACAACTCTTATCACGAGGCTGGTGCTTCTCAACTTACCTAAAGAGCAAAGCAGCTGGGAAGGATGAAAGACATAGTGAGAACCACAGCTAAGAACACTTTTAGCACTTGCATCACCATTTTACTTGAATCCCGGAAGGATTGGTGGCCTAATAAACAACTGTTTGCCAACCATTATCGCCTATTCTCTAAAGACCAGGAATTGTTTTGTTCAAGGAAGGCATTGCAGCTGCTTCTCACAGCAGGTAACTAAAGGCCAAAAGACTTCACCAAATTCACCCATGTCCCACTTGCACCCCAAATGCGCCATTGCTGACACCAGCACAGTGGGAGCCTCCAGATTCCTTAAGGTTGATCCAAGACCCTGAATGGCTTTTGAAAACTGATCTGCCACCAGCATGTGATTGAGTTGCAAGGCTCAATTGTAACAGATTTTGGGCTGGGCAAGTTGCTTTATTCAAAAAAACCAAGCCCCCAAAACAAGCTTCCTGATTTCATTGGTGGCTGCTAGGGTTGGAAGAATTAGCATGATTAGCCCTCCATAATCCGATGTACTCCTGAAACATTGCACTACACCTCCTATCACCCTCAGCCAACACATGCTATGGCTTGTCTTATCATGCTTTCTAAGGACACACGGAGTGCTGATCAGCAAAATATTCTCTTCCCACTTGCTCACTGGCTCTTCCCTGAAGTCAGAAGATTTGCAAGAATTGAGGCAAGATGCCAATATATAAATAAGACAAATTTATGATGAAATACACAAGAATGTTTAGCCATTCCTGTCCCCAAACAAGACCTGGCAAGCCAATTAGAATAGGTGCTGAGCTCAAGTCTTGTCAAAATAACAAATTACTTTGATGCTGCTTGATAACCTATCTTGCTTTCTAGAATCTCCCACCCCACCCCCAATAGCCTAGAAGGCTAATCTTCCATCCAGGAGTACCAGCCTTTGTTCCAAAAACAGAATATTTATCAGCCTTATGACCTGTGCAGTGGGCAGTTAAAACCATATACCAACACATTCCTTTGGCACTCCCCACCACTATTGCAGGGAATCTACAACCAAGTGAGTTTGAGAGAGGTTGGTTTCTACAGCTGCAACTCCCTGCCTCCCTCCATCTTAAGCAGGAGAAACTAGGACTGCTGCCTCATATGGTGATTAGCAGGCACCTCTCCCTGATCTAAGATGAGTTAAAATGGCTGCCAGACCACATTCCGGCCCTAGCTTCACTGTCAGATAAACGCTTCTCTCCCCCCACACTCCAACCCAGCTGCAGTTTTGAAAATCGAACTGAAGTGCTTTCAACATCTGGAGCCATTTGCATGCAGCACAAAACGCCCTATGAAGCCCATCATATAATCCCCCTGGAGATTCCAACAAGATTTACTGATATCCATTCAGACATACAGAGCCAACATTTACGCTACCTGCTAACTAAAGTTGGAGAGGATAGTTCTGCCTGAAAAGAAGCATGCGGAGTTGAGTAATGTGGGCTCCCTTGCTTGAAAAGGCTGATGGCTGGAGAAATAGCAATGTCTGCTGCTTGCCTGGCCGCCATTCATTGAGCGCACACGTCAAGGCAATGAGGAATACCCTATGAACGCAACTGAAGTTACAGATAGATTTGTGTCTTGCAGGAATTCATACCCCTTACAAGAGCATCCTAGAGTGCTCTCAAACAAGCCTAATAGCCTATAAAAGAAAGCTACATGCATGATTAAGACTCCACCCAGATCTGTCCTGAAACTTAGGGCTTCTAAGAAAATTTGTCAGGGAAATTCTGCCTGTCCCCCAATATGTAGCTTGAATGCATTAATGGAGTAAATCTATGCCTGATTGTGATGGGCATAAGCCATTTCTTCTTGGCCTCAATTCTGGGGAAAACAAGTGCCCTCCAAATAGAGTTGTTCAACTTTCATTGAAGAATACAGAAAGAGAAACCAGCATTCCAAGGGAAAGGGTATCTGGGAAAACATGAAGCTACCCAATTATTGGCCACTTGCCCAACTACTAGAGAAAAGGACCCAACTCCGATCCATAAAGGGGTCACCATTTATTCTTTTCAAATGTTACAAGAAGACCCATATGACTTTTGTTTAGGAGTTAGAAAACTGCAGATCAGAAGTAGGGTCATTAAAAAATTATTTACAAAGACAAGGAAATGAAAATTTAAAGTCACATCATACAGCCAGCCCTCGCCCTCAACCCTCTCCCTCCCCGTCCCTAAGGGTTTTCCCCATCCCTAAATAAACCCAAAGTAGTTCTCCCTCTGATGTCAAATTAAACACAGTGGACTTACACGTTTTATGGTTTAAAGCCAAGAGCAAGACATTATAAAAAACTAACCAGATTAGCTTTTTAAATGGTTGTTTCTATAAAAAGCACAAAATATTTGTAAATGAAGTCAGAACCAAGAATGTAAACCAAGAGATAGAGAATATCCATTTTGAAAAACGGGTCAGTTGTTGCTGGTTTGCTGGACTTTTTGGAGAAAAAAGAAAAGCTGCTTTTGAAGATTAGTAGAAACAGAAGATCTGAGGAAAAGGAACTTGGGTGTTAATAGCTGAAGTCTCATTAAATGGAGCAATTTCCAGTTTCTGTCCAGGATCAGTTCTCTCTCCATATAGTTTTAAGAGGGGCTTTAGAACTCCTGCTTGGGGGACAGTGGGGCCCTCCGGGCCAAGTCAGGTTTTTTTCCCCCTTCACTGTGTGTGGGGACACTGTGGAGAGACAAAGCTTGCCAGCTCAATGCAGAAGGCCTGTGTGTGTGGCGGGCATGTGTGGCATGTGGTCAAGGCAGCAGTTCTGTGGGGTTGTTGGGACTGGAAGGATGGCACAGACAAGTCTCTTTCCGGTGGGCAGCTAAGTCAGCTCTATTCTTCTTTCTGTTCAGCAGCAACAGCAGTGTCAGCCGCAGTGCTAGGTTCCACTTCCGCAGATTTTGAGGTCTCATCTGGCTTTACATCCCCCGGACTCTCACTGGAAGGCAGCTGCTGTGGCTGTTCCTCCTCTTTTACTGGCCCCTCGCTGCCATCTTGCCGCTTGGCCACCGGTTCATTGTCAGGAGCAGAGGCCGCAGCTGGGGTTTCCTCGGGGGCCGCTGTCTCCTCTTGGGGCACACTGGCCTGCTCCCCCTCCTCAGTGGCAGCAGTGGCTGACTGGTCCTCAGCCTCCGCTGCTTCGGCCTTCCCCTGCTGCTCCTCGCTGGGAGAGGAGGCGGCCACCGCGTCTCCGGCTTCCTTTTTGGCTTTCCGGAAGGAAATGCCGCTCAGCTTGAAGGATTTTTTGAATGAGAACCGTTTCTTCTTCTTGGGGGTCTGCTTGGAAGCGTTGGTGGAAGCAGCTCCGTCGGGTTTGGCTTCACCCTCAGCCACTGGGGCTGGCTCTATGGCATCTCCGCTGCCTATCTCGGCCTTGGCAAGCTCCTTGGGGGCCTCTGCTGAGCCACTGCCGTTCAGGGAGCTCACCTCCCCATCGGCTTTAGGGGACACGTCCCCATTGACTTTCACATGGCCATTTTCCTGGAGGAGTAAAGAAAAGGTAAAGCAGTGTTACAGCTCTGAAAAAGAAGCTCAGCATCCCAACTGCATGAGGTGAAAACCCACGTCCCATAGTCCAGTGTTTCTCAACCTTGGCAGTTTGAAGATGTGTGGACTTCAACTCCCAGAATTCCCCAGCCAGCATTGCTGGCTGTGGAATTCTGGGAGTTGAAGTCCACACATCTTCAAACTGCCAAGGTTGAGAAACACTGCCATAGTCCAAGGGATAAACACTGGCAATAGCACACAACCTTGACTGCCCTCACACAACACACAACTTGAGTACTGAATTAAATCATTTTCTGGGCTTGCACCCAGCATTCAACCCAACCTTTCAAATCACCCGGGGTTTACCCAATATATTGAGCAGCAGAGAAATGACTGGATTTATTTTTCCAGACACCTGGCTACAAGCAAGTCCTTTGCTTTTCCTTCCACATCCACATCTACAACTCCCACCATCCAACTACTATAGTGAGATGAGGATGTGCCCTGTTCAGACCAGGAGGGGGTAAACACGCTACTTGGCCACGGCTGAGCCAACCTCTTCCAGTGTTTGCGCTCGGTTAAAAGGCGGAGCGCCAACCCTTTGCTCCCGAATCCCGCTTCGGCTCTCCTTTTCCTGGGAGGCGGCTGAAAAACGGCTCTCCCCAAGAAAAAAAGCATGTCGCGCGCCGCCGCTAGGGGGCGCCGCATTCCCGCCGAGGGCAGCCTCGGTTGCAGCGCCACAACGCCGCGCTCCGGGAGCAGGAGGCGAATGTGCAGGAGCGCCGCCGCCGCCGGGAATCCCCGCTCTGGTCAAAAAGGCGGGGATGGGGGGGCCGCCTTTCTCTCCCGATGCAAAGCCTCGCCATTGGGCCGCTCGGTCCAGCGGCGCCGAGGGGTTGCGTTGAGAGAAGGGGCGGGAGGGAAGGCTGGGGGCGAGGCGAGACGAGCCCCAAGGAGGGCCACGTTAGCAAAAGCGCCTTCCGCCCGTGGGTCCCTTCGAGGTTGAAGCGGCCCAGCCCAGCGCCCCGCCCGAAAGCCAGAGCTTCGGGGTTCCTTGCAAAAGGGAGGAAATGGGGGGGGGGCTTCTCCGCCGCATGCACGGAGCGCGACGGCCGCCCGAGTGCGCCGCCCCCGCCCGGGAATGCGCGCAATGCAGCGGCGGGCCCTCCTTTGTTCCCCGTCGGGAGGGAGGGGATGAGCTCCTTCTCCAGGGCTCAAGCGTCGAACAAAGGCGCGCCATGCCGCGCTCCCGCCTGGGCGCTGGGAAGAGGCAGCGGAGCGGGCGCAGCCAAGGCTGGTCTGGCGGGCTTCGGGGCGAGCGCGGCGACCGTCCCGAGAGGCTGCCGCGCCCAACCGGGCTCCGGGCGGGCGTGGAACAATGGCAGTTGGCCGGGCGCGCCTCCCGGACCCACCTGGCCGTTGGACTTGGAGGGCGAGGCGTCGCTGGCGGCGGCGGCGTCCTGGGCCATCACCTCCCCCTTGGCGGCCTTGGAGCTGTGGCTGCCCATGGTGGCGCGGCTGGTGGCGAGAGACGGGCACCGCGGCGGAGGCAGAGAGAGGCGCTGGCGGCGATCCGCGCAGGGCAAGACGGAAAGGAGCCCCGGCCGCCTCGAGGGACGCTACGCGGTGAAGCCACCCCAGGAGCCGCCGCGTCCGGGGCGTCGCTGCCTCGCTCGGATCCCAGGCTCAGCCGTTGCAGCCTCGGCGCAAAACCCTCGCGCGCGCTTCGCTTGCACTGAGCCCGGTGCGCAAAAGCGGCGGCTAATAAGGCTGCCGCACGCGCGGGGGCGGAGCCGGGCGCCGAAGTCCCGCCCGGGGGGGAGGCGCCCAGGGGCGGGGGGCTTCTCTCGCGGCTCGCCGGGGCGGGGGGGCGCTGCAGGGCGAGTCCCTGCCGAGCCCCGGAGACCCTCGCTGGGGACGCCTGAGCAGCCCTTGCGTGCCGTCTCCGGAAAGAAGGGAGCGCTTGCGCCGGTGCGCTTGAACATGTGCAGAGTGCGCTGCTCTGTCTCCCGTTCTGAGGTAGCTCTTGGTAAATATCTCAGGGGTTGCCACAAAGAAGAGGGAGTCAAACTATTCTCCAAAGCACTTGAGGGTAGAACAAGAAAGCAATGGGTAGAAACTAAACAAGGAGAGAAGCAACTTAGAACTAAGGAGAAATTTCCTGACAGTTAGAACAATTAATCAGTGGAACAGCTTGCCTCCAGAAATTGTGAATGCTCCAACACTGGACGTTTTCAAGAAGATGTTGGATAACCATTTGTCTGAAGTAGTGTAGGGTTTCCTGCCTAAGCAGGGGGTTGGACTAGTAGACCTCCAAGGTCCCTTCCAACTCTGTTGTTATTATTATTATTAAATCAAATTCGGTGTACTCAGTCCAGGGCCCGACCACGCGGGCGCTCCCGTCGGCTGACTTTGGGGACGTGCCCCTCTCTCCCTCTTAAGATTCCGCTCCCCCTTCGTTTGGGATGTGAAAATCCCTAGCAGTGTTTCCCAACCTTGGCAACTTGAAGATATCTGGACTTCAACTCCCAGAATTCCCCAGCCAGCGAACGCTGGCTGGGGAATTCTGGGAGTTGAAGTCCAGATATCTTCAAGTTGCCAAGGTTGGGAAACACTGCCCTATGGGCACCTGCTGTGCCCCCTCCATGTTGACGCTACTGTAAATATGCTGATAATGTTTGCTTAACACGTTTAGCAAATGAAACACGATCCGCTTGGCTTGACAGAACAGGTTGATGTGTAAATTATCGACAAGCCGCAACGGTGGACTGCATAGCAGCATCCTGAGTTGAATGCGTGCAAACTATAGGATGGCTTAGTGTGATGCATGATGCAGGCATGGCTTGGCATGATTACATCTGCCTTTCTCCGTGTGTGTGTGTTTTGCTTATTTTGCTTCCTGGCTTAAATTTGAAGGTTCTGCATTCAGTTAAGGAAGGAAGTATTTATTGAGCTGCTGTTAGGACTCTATTTTTAGAATTTCACAAAATGCCAATTTGGTAGCACAGAAGGTGGGATTTGTACTGGCTGATTTTAATTAGTATACTTCCATTGAGCGTGCACAATGTACAACTTTTTGGATCACATCTGTCTCTTGAAGAGCTGCTGAGGTTCATCCCTTCCAAATAAGTGGACAAGATTAGATCTTTCATGGATATTTGCCACCACAATAATAATGGGCTGAACAAGCTGGAAGAAGTTGAAGTTTAGGGTAGTGGGTATAGTTAGAAATAATGTGTGTGTTGCGTTTTCCTTTATGTGCTCCTGTTGCCTAATCAGGCCCCATCCACACACATACAGTGCTACCTTGGTAGTCAACTGCTTTGAAACTTATCAAATTTGGTACTCAACTTATTTTGACACGAAAATTTTGTCCTGGTATTAACCGTTCGTTTGGTACTCAACAAGCTAGAACTTGTTGGTGTCTGCTGTCTTGTGGTTCACTATATTATTCCTTAATGGGAAAAATTGTTTGGTACTCATCATTTTTGGTACTCATCGTGCCTCCCGGAACCAATTGACAGCGAGTACCGAGGTACCACTGTACTTTTTTCCTGACTCCCACCCTGTGGATACCGTTTAACCATTGCAAAAATGACAACATATTAAAAAATTAAACATTTAAAGGATGCTTTCAAACCTGCTGTTGATATTATTTGATTGTTTCTGGCTGCAAGAGAGGAAGAAATCTTGTTCCCTTGAAAAAGCCAGAGAGAAGATTTGAGTGGGTGTAGTTTTCAAGTGTTAATGAAGGGAACTTCCTACAGCAGAGGCAGTATACCCCTAATCTTCATTTGTGAGTTTCTTGGGGGCATATGTTTGGTTGTGCTTGGAAGTGAGAATTTTTGCTTTCTGGTGCAGCTATCCCTGGGCCTTTGTACAGTATTTACTCTCAGATCGTAAAATACTGTACCGCTTTCACTTTGAGTTGTTGTTAGTTTCGTAAGAATTTACTTGTCTGCACACAATACACGAAGCCTCTTGGCAAGACTGGCCTGTTTTATTTTTTACCCTGGGGCAGGGTGTGAAATGGGGTGGGGGGGTTTAAGGAAGGGTTTAAGACTCGGTGAAGGTGAGAGAACATGACCTCATTGTGATTTAGTTGATTAGATTACCAGTGGAAACTGATTAACTTCCACCCCAAGGACACCAGACCCTTTTCCTTCACAGAGGGTCACTTTAGGGCACAGGAGAGCCAGTGTTTATATTTAGTGAACATAACATTTCTTCAAGCCTTTGCGGACCCCCCTGTGATGACACCACCACCACCACCACCAGGGTCCCCGGACTACAGGTTGAGGACCACTGCAATACATCATACATACAGTACACATCAGTGTTTCTCAACCTTAGCAACTTTAAAATCGGTACACTTCAAGTCCCAGAATTCCCCAGCCAGCATGGCAGTTGAAGTCCACCCATCTTAAAGTTGCCAACGTTGAGAAACACTGCTAGCCATGGTAAAGGGGTGGTGATAGATGGTGAAGACATGGCCCAAATGTCAGATGCTGTCAGACCTGCACAGTCAGAAGAGGACACCATAAGCAAACTTCAACGAAGTGTGAACAACAACAGCAACACAACCTGCCAAAGCGTTGAACAAATGTGCCATTCTATCACCCTCAAGGGCAGCCTGGATCAAGTGCAGGAACAACAAACCATCAAGCCAGAAATTAAATGAAAATGAAAAATGACAAAAGCACAAGCAGATGAAAAAAAAAGAGAATTTTGGAAGTGTGGGCATATGGAAATGTATTCATATATTTTATGGAGAAATATCAACAAGTGAAACATCTGTATTCAATATTCCTATTTAGAATGACATTTCCACAGAAGGAAGATTTTAAGAGAAGCATTATCTCTCTGGATAAGAGACCAGATTTCAATACATTTATTCTTGTCAGGCCTTACAAAGTTGTTTGCGTTTTTTGCCAAAATAATTTCCCATATTTACTTTGCCAGTAAACAGCAGCTGAAAACAAGAAGAGAATTGACAAGAGGATTGTTGGATGATCTTGCCTAATTTCTTTAAATCCATTTGATCCCCAAAGAAGGGCAAATTCAGCATTGCAAGAGTACCAACAAAATCCAGACAGCTGAATGGTATACAAATGTTTGTATTTAGTGATTTGGCTTGGTGCAAACTTTGGATCAGCTTTAGGGTCCTTCCTTGAGACAGCAGTGCAGTTCAACCTTGGCTACCTTAAGATGTGTAAACTCCCCAGCCAATATTAAAAACTCTAATCCCAGAACTGTCTAATAACGATCATTTCTGCCAGAGTAGTATGCAAAATGCCTCTGTGTTTGACTGACGCAAGAGGAGTCCTGATTTAAGCCATGTTTTTCAACCTCGTTAAGTTTAAGATGCATGGACCGACCTCAACTCCCAGAATTACCCAGCAGGCAAGCTGGGGAATTCTGCAAACTGGGTGGGGAATTCTGGGAACTGAAGTCCACCCATTTTCAAGTTGCCAAGGTTGAGAAACACTTGTAAACCCCTAGGACAGTGTTTCCCAACCTTGGCAACTTGAAGATGTCTGGACTTCAACTCCCAGAATTCCCCAGCCAGCATTCACTGGCTGGGGAATTCTGGGAGTTGAAGTCCAGAACATCTTCAAGTTGCCAAGGTTGGGAAACACTGCCCTAGGAGAGCTGTGGTAGTCAAACATCTGGTGTCTCTGGCCTCCTGATTTCTGCCTCTCTAAATAACTTGCATTTTCAGTCCGAAGTGGGGAGGGAGGGAGAGCACCAACGTTGGGTAGTTGATAGAAGCTAAAGCTGCAAGCATCCGTGCCCTGCCTTGTTGATTTATCGATTGAGCCTGAGCGACTCCCCCAATGCCTGGCATTTCGACTAGAGAAGAATGGGAGCTAGCAAACAAATAAAAGAGGTTTTCCGTGTCATTTTAAAAATAGCAATGGAATTAGCTAATTAGACCTTGCAGGGGAGCAAATTCCAGCACATTGAAGCTGCAGGTCTCCCAAGAGGAGGGCTTGGGGGGGGGCAAGGAAATAAGGCTGGAGGTGGAGAAACACAATGGCTCCTCCTCCCAACTGCTCTCTCTCTTGGCCCACCCCCAAATCTGGTTTGATTTTGGATTAAAAGCTTCTGGGGGGGCAGAGGCTCTCCTTAGCTAATGGTCTTTTGCAAAATCCTTCCTGCTGAGTTTGAGAAATACAATTTATCTTGCCCTTCGTCATGCTAAAACTATTCCACCTGGATATTTTAATGAACCAGTTCCAGTTCTTACCATCCTTAGGCTGGCATTGTAGAGTAAAGAGGCATCGTTTAATTCTGAATTCCCTTTGAGATGAGATACTTGCCAGTTCCGGGTTCTCATGTTCAAGGACAGCGCTGGTCTGCAAGGGGGGGGGGCCAAAAGGGTTAAAACGGTGGTCAAAGCGCTTAAAAAACAAGTTGAGTTTCAATTCCACCATCATGGCTGCCATCTTGACTTTTTTGCCTCCACCCTGTGGCTACTCCTGTTTAGAACTACACATGGAAAATTATTTTTGAAGCCTTCCATCATGACTTCTTGTTCCTAAAATTCCTTTCTCTTCCTGTTTCCTAGTTTTGGCTATCTTTGCCTGAGGCTTCTCACTCAGTTACTTGAATTTGCCAATTGCTGGCATTCACACAATATACTGAACATCCTTGGTCCTAGTTCAGGGATGTCCAGCCTTGGCAACTTTAAGACCTATAGACTTCAACTCCCAGAATTCTCCAGCCAGCTATGTCAGAACTGAAGAAACGTCTTGGATGAAAAGTGAAATGTTTTCAAAGAAAAAAACCCAAGGAAGTTGCCTTTTGGAAAAACACTTTTGCGATTCCCAAGGTTATTGACAAAAAGTTCTGAGGAAGTTCTGGAAAGTTAGTAGGGTTGGGACCAATTTCACTTCAGGGGAGAAGATACTCTAAAGCAGGGCTGTCAAACTCACATCGTCACTGTGGCGTCAGGTGACATATCGGGACTTTTTCCCCCTTCACTAAACTGGGTGTGGCCAGCGCATGACGCATCGGGCCCATGGGCTGGGAGTTTGACAGCCCTGCTGCTCTATATGATATTTAGTGCCCCCCTGTGCTAGATTGGTTTGGTCAATTTAATTGGCCAGAATCAGGATCATCTAGCTAGCACAATCTTCCTATTTATTTTTTTATTTTATTTATAATTAAATTTATATACCGCCCTTCTCCAGGGGACTCAGAGCGGTGAACAGCCAAATAAAAACACAATATAAACATTAAAATATATATACATTTAAAAGAAAATATTAGATGTGGCCCTGATTTAAGACAATAACAGGTGTCTTCCAGGTGGGCTGAAACGGCTAGAAAGCTATGCTTGGAGATGCCTCATGCAAGACAAGCAATCCACTGCTAAGTGAATCATACTTGCTCCATATTTTTTAATGCAGCTATGCACTCCTCAAAATGATCCAGAAAGAATCTTTTGGATCTGTCCTCCTGCACCTTTGTGCAGCCCAGGCCAGCCCTTTTCAATTTTTCCCCCAAGCCTGAAAAACAGTGTGGCTGCTTTGAAGAGTTGGACTCCCTTTAATGAGTAAGCTCTTTAAAGCAGCAGCATCTTTTTTCTACTCCAGGCTCTTCCAGAAGCCTGAAAAAAAGTTGGGTGATCTCAGTTAAGGCTTGAAGGGGGTCCAAAGCA
Source organism: Diadophis punctatus similis (assembly GCA_023053685.1). Lineage (NCBI taxonomy): Eukaryota > Metazoa > Chordata > Lepidosauria > Squamata > Dipsadidae > Diadophis > Diadophis punctatus. The sequence goes on along the minus strand of JALIGW010000027.1, from coordinate 6,052,508 downwards.
GGTCTTCTTAATCTTTTTCAAAGCAGGCACCGTTTTATTATTCAGAGCCATTAGTAGTCCTTTCTGGCAAATTTCCAAACAGATCTTTCCTCTCGCCCTTGGGATGATGTATTTCAAGAGCATTTGGCAAGGCCATAACTTCTCCTGTCTGTGCCTGGGGCAGGGCAGACTCCCCACCCACACACTGTCTAGAAGTCAATGTTGGGCTGTTGAGAATAGAGGTGAAATACTAAGAGAACCTCGGTGGAGGTTTCCATCTTTTGTAGATCAGAGAATCTGCTTTCATTCCAAAACCTTTGAGCATTTTTGAGGCATTGCTTCTCGCTATCTGCTGGAAGCAGAATTAAAGCAGCTATTTCACATAATCCCTAAAATAGCCCCATCCCCAGCAGTGCCTGGCTTCATCACCAACAGTCTTCTGTCCTTTGTACTTGCAGGTCAGTGTGGTTCAGTGAAGGTCCCTTGCAAGATTAATTAGTAGCTTCCTCCTTGCTACTTTGGCCCCTTTTACTGCTTCCATTGGGGCAGCAGGCGGAATGGTGAACAATTTGATAATTGCCCCTTAACTAACCTCTCTTAATGCTCTTTTTAAGTCAGGTCTCCCTCCTGAGAGGAGAGAGCTTAATGTTCTTTTCCCCCCACTCTTATTGCTTCTTTTTAAATGTTATATTATAATTGCACTTGGAAAGAGTTTCCTTTTTATTAAAGGTACAGTAGATCTCCGGGAAATTCCAAGGCTTTTTTCCAGTCTACACCAAAAGAGACTACAGGTCGTCCTTGACTTACAACCAGTTGCTTAGTGAACATTTGAGGTTATTTAGTGACCCCACAAACCAGGGGCGGGTTGCTTACTTACCGGTGCCAGTGCGCTGCGTGCGCATCTCCATGATTCGGGGGGGCGCTCGCTACACGCACGCGCCCCCTCACACAATTTTGCTTCTGCGCATGAGCGGAAGCAAAATCCCGCTAAAATCTCACACACACGCGCGTCCCCTCGCGAGATTTCAGCGAGATTTTGCTTCCGCTCATGCGCAGAAGCAAAATCAGCCAAAAATTCACCGAAAAATATGGCGCACTGGACCGGCGGAGAGGGCTCCAGAGTGGTCGCACGCAAATTGCACAATCGGCCGCTCCCTACCGGAGCTCCATACCGGACAGCTCCGGCAGGAATCCATCTCTGCCACAAAGTACTTATGACCTGGTTTCAAAATTCTGACATCGCCCCATCACCCACAGTCATGTATCTGCATTTTGGTCACTCAGCAACTGGCCCACAAATCAGTTGGGGTCTGTGGTCATGGATTTGAGTAACAGCCACAGCATTTGCCTAACTGGAATGTTCACTTAATGACCACCTCAGAAAAGGGTGTAAAAACAGGTACCATCACATAGTGACCCTCTTTATGACCCACACAAATTGCAAGCCTAATTACCAGGCTCAAGTCCTAGTAAGTTGAGAATTACCTGTACTGTAACGTTGTAATAGAAAATGACTCAACGTGGAGGAGAAGAGGTGGGGAAACCAATAAAAAACAGAACAGTAGCAGTCACTTCCAAACTAAACCACTTCATCGAAAGCTAATGTTCTGAATTCTATCCTGTGTCCTAACTCAGGACAACATTTTCAGGCATGGAGACTCATTCGGCAGCCATACATAACATGACAGAACATTTGTTGGTGTGTCACTTGCACACCTGTCTCAACTTGGCATTTAGGAAAGAAAGACCCTCAACTCCATTTGTAATTAAAGGTATACCTTTACTAAAGCCAAGTGGTTGCAGCGTAGGCAAAGCCAGATCTGAATATTCCCACGTAAACCCAGAGATTTTCCCTTGTCCCGAGGCCATAAGTGTCCCAATAGTATTCAGATTGGGCTGCTCTAGCACTCATTTGTGCAAGTGACACACCAACAAATGTTCTGTCATGTTATGTATGGCTGCCGAATGAGTCTCCATGCCTGAAAACGTTGTCCTGATTTAGGACACAGGATAGAATTCAGAACATGGCTGGGACATTCTGCATGTATGTCCTTCATCCTCCAGTCAGAAGCGATCTGGCAGATACAGTGAACCCTCGTTTTTTGCGGGGGTTACGTTCCAAAAAGAACCCGTGATAGGCGAAATCCGTGAAGTAGTAACCTTTATTTTTTTTTACAATTATTATACAATGAAATACTCCATAATACATTGAAACCAAAGAACAAAACCTTTTTACAGGCCCAAGCATTTGTTTAACAAATAAAAGTACTGTATAAACATTTTTTTTACAAATAACTACTGTACTGTAAAATAATAATTTTAATCATCAATACGAACTGAAGGCTTCAAATTGCGGAGATCAGCACCGCCCCACCGCGACCCGAGTCATTGGATTAGAACGGGAGAAAATGAAAAATGATTATGAAAAAAAATACAAAGTACAGTAGGACAAATAGTGACTCACGTGTATTTCACTGCTCTTGGCAAGCTGTTTTACGTACGTGTATAAACCGCAACGTTATTGACACACAGAGAAGAAGTGGAGAGACTGTTTAGCCAATCAGAATGCAGAACACAATGCACGATGCAAATCCGTGAAGCAGCGAGAGCGTGAAAGGTGAACCGCGATATAGGGAGGGTTCACTGTACATCAATTTTTCCCAGTTCTCTTATTATTTGTACCGGTAAGTATTGGACAGAGACAAGAAATCAGAGGGTAAAGAAAAGAATTAAGTGAAGCTAGATGTTTTAATGTATCACAGGTAGTTCTTGTTTTGTGACCATTTGTTTAGTGACCATTTGAAGGTATGGCATTGAAAAAAGTGACATGACCAGTTGTCAGAGTTACAATTACTGTGATGTCCCTGCAGTCACGTGATTGTGATTTGGGGGCATGGCAAAACCGGCATGAATTTTCTTTTTAAAATTATTTATATCCCATTTTTATTTTATTTATTATTTTTATTTTATTTATTTTTATAAATAACTCAAGGCAGCAAACATATGCCACACACTTTCCTCCTCCTCTTTTCCACGCAACTATAACCCTGGAAAGTGAGTTGGGTTGAGAAACAATGACTGGCCCAAAATCACCCGGCTGGCTTTTGTGGCTAAAGTAGAACTTGAACTCACAGTCTCCTGCTTTCTAACCTGCTGCCTTAACCACTAGACCAGTGATGGCTAACCTTTTTCTTGTTGCGTGCCGAAAGCACGTATGCGCGTGTGCCGGCACCCATAATGTGCCGCACCTCCCCACGCCCCGTTTTGGGCCTAGCAGGCCTCCCTGCAGCCTCCTGGGACCAAAAACAGGCCACCTATGTGTGCACAACCCCCACCCCACGCATGTGTGCGCATCTCCTGCATGCACCCCACCCTCTGCACATGCACGGCAGATACCCAAAAATGAGCTGGCCGGCGGGAGGCGCGCGCGCATGTGCGGTGGAGCTGAGCTGGGCGATGGCTTGTGTGCCCGCAGAGAGGGCTCTGTGTGCCACCTTGGGCATGTGTGCCATAGGTTTGCCATCACGGCACTAGACCAAACCTTGCATGCAGCATCTTGGGATGACGTGATCACCATTTGCACCATGCAAAGATGGGGTGAATAGGATAATCAGATTCCCCCTGAATGTTGCGTTTATAATGTCTTCTTTTTTAATAATATTTTTAATTTAAATTAAGATTATTGTTTTTAAATGTACGTTTCTTATTCATGCTGTACGCCGCCCTGAGTCCCACGGGATTGGGCGGCCTATAAGAGCGTCTAAATAAATAAATAAATAAATAAACCTTCTGGCTGACTTCTGGCAAGCAAAGTCAATGCGGGAATCTGGATTCAATAACAACGGTGTGATTCACTTAATTTCTGTAGCAAAAAGGTTGTAAAATTGGACATATTTCACTTAATGACTGCATCACTTAGCAATGGAAGTTCCAGTCCCAACTGTGCTCATAAGTCAAGGACCACCTGTACTATAAATATAGTCTCAAGGCAAAAAAAAAGTGTCAATGTCCCATTCACCATGGAGATTAAGCCCAACTAGATTAAATTCAGATCCACTCGCATCTGATAGCTACAGGTAACCACACAGAATTTGATCTTTGAAGAAATTAGGTCCTTGTGGAGTTCAGCTCACTATAGCAGCTGAAACAGGGACCCTTTTTGTCTAATTATTTGCATTTCAGCTGATGGGAGAACCTTTGTGAAAGCTGGTTGTTTTCTCTGCTGAATTTAAGCAGACTCAAATCAGCAGGAACTCAATGGAGCTTGCTCTCAAAGCAGCCCATAAAGTTGCCCTATAAAATTAATTGTGAGGTTTTATTAGGGATCTGTTTGTTTTGGTTGTCTGTGCTTTATGGTTGCATTTGTAATTGGTGCTCCACTCCTTTCAATATACATGAGAAAAAAGCAAGATCTTTCTCTCTCTCTCTCTCTCTCTCTCTCTCTCTCTCTCTCTCTCTCTCTCTCTCTCTCTCTCTCTCTCTCTCTCTCTCTCTCTCTCTCTCCCTCCCTCCCTCCCTCCCTCCCTCCCCCCTCTCTCATCTTCTGCTTCAACTTTTATTACGGGATCATCAGGAAAGGGCCACAGGAAGATGCAAATGTCATTTCTGGAGCCATTCCCTTTTAGGACAACCATATCCAGCTTGCAAAGCCTTGAATGATGCTAGATGGCAGCAAAGAACATTTCCGATTAAGCTTTGCTGCCATCTTGTGGTCATTTGGATTGTTGCAGTCCAGATTTGGTAGCCCAGCTCTGTCCCACTGAGCCTCTAAAGTGGGCTATCCAGGCTGTTGGCCTTTTTGTATGATTGGGTACATTCAAAACTTAGTATATTGGACCAGGGGGAAATTAAATTTGATTTCATTTCATCTGCATTGAAATGCCATTAATATTTACTATAGTTTATAGAATTACTTTCCAATCTAAGCAATTTAATGGACTTAGGTCCATTCCCAGGTGTAGTATGAATGGTATGCATGGTCTGTCGGGAGAGGGGGGGTCCAGTAGGGGAGGGGAGTGGATCTCTGATGGGATGGGGGATGGGAGGATTACGGTCATAACAGGGAGAGGTAGGTATGGCGGGAGCAGAGGGTTAGGCCGCTCTCGGGGAACGAGAACTCGCTGTCTCCAAGCGATTTCTTGTTCTGGCCCCTCTGGTTTGGTTCCATCTTGCTCAACCCGAGGGCCTGGTAACCAGGGATGTCAGGGCCCTGGGCTCAAGCTGCTGCTGTTGAACGCCAGGTCAATTACTAACAAGGCCCCCCTTGTACGGGATTTAATCCTGGAAGAGGGGGCGGACCTGGCATGTATTACTGAGACCTGGCTTGGCCAGGAGGGGGGGGGTTCCCCTCTCTGAGATGTGCCCGGACGGGTTCTCAGTTCAGCATCAGCCGCGACCCCAGGGAAGGGGTGGAGGAGTGGCGATTATAGCTCGCCAGAACCTTAATCCTCGAAGGAGCCCTGCCCCGGAGATTGTTGGGTGTGAGACGCTCCTTCTGAAGTTGGACTTAGGGGTCCAGGTGGGCCTTTTGCTAGCGTACCTGCCTCCTAGCTACGTTACAAATGCCCTGCCTGTTCTGCTCGAGGCGGTAGCAGGGCTGGCGATTGAGTTCCCCAGGTTGATGGTGCTGGGGGACTTTAATTTGCCATCGCCCGGTGAAACCTCGGAGGCAGTCCAGGAGTTCATGGCTTCCATGACAACCATGGACCTGACCCAAGTAGTTCAGGGTCCGACTCATGAGGGAGGTCACACGCTTGACCTTGTGTTTCTTTCGGGGCAGTGGAGAGATGATCTGAGGCTGAGGGGTTTAGTCACAGTACCCTTGTCGTGGTCAGATCATTTCCTTCTGAGGTTGGATTTCATGGCACCACTCCTCCACCACAAGGAGGCGGGGCCGACTAAGTGGTTCCGCCCCAGGCGCCTAATGGAATCTGAAGGATTTCAGAGGGAACTTGGGGAAATACCTGACTCCCTGGTACACGATTCATCTGAGGCTCTAGTGGCTGCCTGGAATCGGGCGGCAACGGGGGCTTTAGATCGGATTGCGCCTTTGCGGCCTCTCCGTGGCAGCGGATCCCGGAGGGCTCCTTGGTTTACTGAGGAGCTCCGGGAGATGAAGCGCCTAAAGAGACGCCTAGAGCGACGATGGAGAGCCAGTAAAGCTGAGTCTGACCGGACACTTTTAAGAACTTGCATTAAGTCTTACTTAGTGGCGATAAGGGCGGCAAAATGCTCACATTTTTCCGCTCTTATTGCGTCCGCCGACTCCTGCCCAGCCGCCCTGTCTAGGGTGACTCGCTCCCTCCTAGCCAAGGGGGGAGTTGAAGATCCCTTGCAGGGCAGAGCTGAGGAATTTTCTCAGTTTCTGGCGGATAAAGTCGTTCAGATTCGGACAGACCTGGACTCCATTTGGACAGGGCAAGCCGAGATGACAGGGGCGAGTCTTAGTCCTGTTATATGGGATGAGTTTGAGCCTGTCACTCCTGAGGATGTGGACAAGGCCATAGGAGCGATGAGCGCCTCCACCTGTTTATTGGACCCGTGCCCCTCCTGGCTGGTCTCAGCCAGCAGGGAGGTGTCACGCGGCTGGCTCCAGGCGGTTGTGATCGCTTCTTTGAGAGAGGGATCCATCCCACAGCCTTTAAAAGCTGCGGTGGTGAGGCCCCTCCTCAAGAAGCCTTCCCTGGACCCAGCGGATTTAAAAAACTTCCGTCCAGTCTCCAACTTACCCTTTTTGGGTAAAGTTGTTGAGAAGGTGGTGTCACTCCAACTCCTGCGGCTTTTGGAGGATACTGATTATCTGGATTCCTTTCAATCGGGTTTCAGGCGCGGCTACAGTACGGAGACTGCTTTGGTCGCGCTGATGGATGATCTCTGGCGTGCCCGGGATGGGGGTTATTCCTCCATCCTGGTGTTACTTGACCTCTCAGCGGCTTTCGATACCATTGACCATGGTATCCTTCTGCGTCGTCTTGGGGAGGTGGGAGTGGGAGGCACTGTTTTACGGTGGTTCTCCTCCTACCTCTCTGACAGGACGCAGTCGGTGTTGACAGGAGGACAGAGGTCGGCCCCTAGGCCCCTGGTTTGCGGGGTGCCACAGGGCTCGGTCCTCTCGCCCATCCTGTTTAACATTTACATGAAACCGCTGGGTGAGATCATCCGACGACATGGGGTGAGGTATCAGCAGTATGCTGATGATACCCAGTTGTACATCTCCACCCCGTGTCAATTCAGTGAAGCAGTTGATGTAATGTGCCGCTGCCTGGACGATGTGAGGGTCTGGATGGGAGTGAACAGACTCAGGCTCAACCCAGACAAGACTGAGTGGCTCTGGATATTGCCTCCCAAGGACTATGTCGACTGTCCCTCCTTGGTTCTTGGGGGAGAAAAATTGGCTCCCTCAGAACAGGTTCGCAATTTGGGTGTCCTCCTAGACCCACAGCTAAAATTGGATCAACATCTTTCAGCTGTGGCTAGGGGGACCTTTGCACAGATCCGTCTTGTGCACCAATTGCGACCTTACTTGGAGAGGGAGGCCTTGCTCACAGTCACTCATGCCCTTGTCACCTCACGGCTAGACTACTGTAACGCGCTCTACATGGGGCTACCCTCGAAGAGCATCCGGAGACTCCAGTTGGTACAGAATGCAGCTGCGCGAGCTGTAGTGGGTGTACCAAGATACACCCACGTAACACCTCTCCTTCGCCAGCTGCATTGGCTACCAATTAGTCTCCGGTTGCAATTTAAGGTGTTGGTCGTTACCTTTAAAGCCCTACATGGCTCAGGGCCAGGTTACCTGCGGGACCACATCCTACCACATACCTCCCTAAGACCGGTTAGGTCCCACAGAGAGGGCCTCCTCCGGGTCCCGTCGGCCAAACAATGCCGACTGGCAGGGCCACGGGGGACGGCCTTCTCTGTGGGAGCCCCGTCCCTCTGGAACCAACTTCCACCAGAGATCCGGACTATCCCCACCCTTCTGGCCTTCCGTAAAGCCTTAAAAACATGGCTCTTCCGGCAGATGGGGTGAATAGGATAATCAAATTCCCCCTGAATGTTGTGTTTATAATGTTTTCTTTTTAACTATATTTTAACTGAAATTATGATTATTGTTTTTAAATGTACGCTTCTTACTCATGCTGTACGCCGCCCTGAGTCCCACGGGATTGGGCGGCATATAAGAGCGTCTAATAAATAAATAAATAAATAAACCCTGAAAAGGGCAAATACATTTTTCTGTAGGTGAATTTCCTGCAGGGCAAGGAATCCGCTTTGCTTTGTGGTCCTGGGATCCTTGTGTAATAGAGCACCAGCTTTTGTGTGTACAATAGAGCATCAGTTTTTCAAGCCCAAAGTCCCAGACTGAATGTTGCATATATCCTGAGAAGGTTGGGAAATAATCCTATGCCTTGAAAACCCAGGGAGCTGTTATCTATGTAAGCAGATCAGTCTTTCCTCAGGTTGGTGCCTCATGTTCATTTAGGGTTGCAGCTCCAAGAGTTCCCAAATCCATAGATGCTGCTTATTGGGGAAGTTACAGGTCCATTATATCTAGATGAAGGGGTTTGAGAAGTTGGTGGGGATCAGGGGCGGGTTCCTATTTTTTTTACTACCACTCTGTGGGTGTGGCTTATTTTGTGGGTATGGCTTGCCAGCCATGTGACCAGGTGAACGTTCCCCCTCCCCTCAGCAGCTCGAGAAGCCTCGAACGTGCAAAAATGCCTAGGATCATCACTGCGCATTCGTGGCTTCTCGGACTGCTGAAGGGAGGGGAATGGAGATAGCTCCTGCCGCCCGTTCTTTCAGCGTCTCACACGCTCCCTCAGCCATCCTCCCCTGCTTTGGCTCACTGTGGGGTAGGAAGGCAGCGCATGCGCAGTGCCGGAAGCTCGGCTTCTGGGCATGCGCAGAAGAAATTTTAAAAAGAAATTTAATTTTTTTTTAAAAAATGGTGGCGCCCAGGCACCGGCAACCGACCGCACCGGTACTGTGACGTCACCAGCGGGCCGCTACCGGTGCTGTAGAGTGGACCGCACCTGTAGGAACCCACCACTGGTGGGGATGATATAAAGGAGGAGGATACGGAGAAGGAGGAGGAGAAGGAGACTGTGATGACTTCAGAGATATTTGAGGCATGGAAAATGAAAGCTGGCTACCTTCCCTCCGTCCTTCATTATTCAGAAGATGAAAGCAACCTTTTCATCCAGCATTGATGCCAATGGATGCAACGTCCAAAAGACACAATTGATGGCCAGCTCAAAGAAAGGGAGGGAAGGAGTGAGGATGCAGGTGGGCCATAAAGGTTCTGCCTCTCTGTTGCCAAAGGTTATAACTACAAAGACTAGCTTGTCCAGGATACCCCTGGGAGGGAGGCGGGAGGGGGAGGGGAGCAGTGCTGCTTCAGGATGCTTCATTTCTCTTCAAGGCTTCCTAAGGAGGACACAGCTTTTCAAAGCAGCTTCCAATGTGTGCGCAGTCATTTAGCAATAGCACTAGCAATAGCACTTTACTTATATACCGCTTCATAGTGCTTTACAGCACTCTCTAAGCGGTTTACAGAGTTCAGCATATTGCCCCCAACAATCTGGGTCCTCATTTTACCCACCTCGGAAGGATGGAAGGCTGAGTCAACCTTGAGCCTAGTGAGATTTGAACAGCCGAACTGCTGAACTAGCAATCAGCTGAAGGTCGCAATGCTGCTTTTAACCACTGCGCTATCTCAGCTCCTTGTTTGACACAACCATTAGGGTCTCTGGTTGATCAGTCTGTGGCAATGCATATTTGCAAATCTGTCATGCGCTCCAGTGATCGTCACAATTATTATTAGCCGAGGACTACAACATGATGATGACATGATATGGTTTATGACAGTGTTTCTCAACCTTGGCAGTTTGAAGATGTGTGGACTTCAACTCCCAGAATTCCACAGCCAGCAACGCTGGCTGGGGAATTCTGGGAGTTGAAGTCCACACATCTTCAAACTGCCAAGGTTGAGAAACACTGGTTTATGACATCATGACACAAACGTCACAGGTTAATTAAGCAGCCCTTTGAAACAGAAGCGCCATAATAGGGGAAGTGCCTGAAGGGCAGAATAAATCCTTCCAAAAGATCCCAAATATTTCTAGGAAAAAACCCTATTTGAAGTAGCTGCTTTTATGATTTATTTTTATTTAAAGTTATATGCTGTCTAACTTCTAATGACTCTGGACAGTTCACAGATTCAAAACATTTAAAACAAGATCAGATTAATCTGTAATAGTAAAAGAAGAATAAAAGAGGGTGAGTATGGGAAAAAAAAGGTTAAGAACAAACAACCCTTGCAATCTAAGAGAGGTTCACGCATTCTTGCCAAGGGCCTTATTGATGTCTCCTGCTTGGAATTAAAATATTACACAAGAGGTGGATGAAACTAGAGGGCACTTTATCTTGCAATGGAGCACATTGCACAAGAAACAGGGACATGAACATTAGCATTGGACTGGATTGGACAGACAGGAGACTTTAGGGAAGGAGAGTTTAAGGAAGAACAATAGAAGGTTAGCAAGGTGTGTCAATGAAACCAATCCCTTTTCATGTATTTTTCAAAGGAAGGAAAGGTAAGGGGGGGGCAAGAAACAGAGAAGAAAAGGAGGGGAAGGAATAGACAAAGAAAACAATGAAGGAATTAATTCCCTCCCTGGTTTAGAACAGAGTTTCTCAACCTCAACAATTTGAAGATGTGTGGACCTCAACTCCCAGAATTCCCCAGGCAGCTGAGGGGTTGAGAAATATTGCCTTAAATCATGACACCCCTTACATCAACTGAACACAGAGTCATTTTGTGCGGAAACCATTATTATTAGCCTATTGTGGCTTCAGAGTTTTTAATGGTGGCTGGAGAATTCTGGGAGTTGAAGTCCACTCATCTTAAAGTTGCTCAGGTTGAGAAAACAAGGTCTAGAGGGTCATCATACTACAAGAGCCGAGGTGGCGCAGCGGTTATAGGAAGTACTGCAGGTCACTTTAGCTGACTGTGATCCGCAGGTCAGCGGTTCAAATCTCACCTGCTCAAGGTTGACTCAGCCTTCCATCCTTCCGAGGTAGGTAAAATGAGGACCCAGATTGTTAGGGGCAATATAAATATACATTGCTTACTGGTGTAAACCGCTTAGAGAGTGCTTGCACTGTGAGGCGGTATATAAATGTCACAAAAATAAATTTTAAGAAAGCAGCTTTTTTGTTGGGGGTCAGCAGGCCAGATGGGCCTTGGTGCAAACAGCCCCAAGCTGGGGGCAGGAGGAGGCTGAGCTTTGTCTATTATCTCAAGTTCTCCCCAGGATTTGGACTCACTGGGTTGCCAATGGACTTGCCGTCCCATAACCGGATGGCTGCCAGCCCTGAGAGACAAAGAGAGAAAGAGGGGGGTGGGGCGAGAACAAGACACAAAGAAAGAAAGAGGAAGAGGGAGCGAGAAAGAAAGAGAAAGAAAGGGAGAAAAGAAAGAAAGAAAGGAAGGAGACAGATAAAAAGTGTGTGTGTGTGTGTGTGTGTGTGTGTGTGTGTGAGAGAGAGAGAGAGAGAGAGAGAGAGAGAGAGAGAGAGAGAGAGAGAGAGAGAGAGAGACTTCTAGCTGGCAGCCAAAGGGAAGGGAAGTCAGGTCAAGAGGGCATTAGTCTCTCTTGGCCTTTGGCCACTGCCCCCCCCCCCCAGAAGTCTGTGGCTGAGGCTGCACAGTCAGCTTTTGGCAGGCACAGAGCAGAAGATGGAGTTGGTTTCAGAGCCTCATTAAAAGAGAAATGGATAAGGAAAACAAAAAGTGTTTCAGGCCAAATGGCACTTTTCCCACCAGGGCTTTGGCACAGCTGCCACACAAGGGCCCCTTGGTGCATCTCCTGCAGCTTCCTTTCTATGGGATGGATGGCTCTTGGACCTCACAGCAATGCCTGTAGTTTGGAAGAAGGCAGAGGAAAGTTGCTCAGCCGGACAATTCTCTTGGCAACCAGCCCTTCTCTGGGTACCTTTGGAGTGGTAGATTCAGGCACTGAAGCTGACAATCCCTTTCCGGAAGCCAGAGCTGGATTTGGCTACAAAGGACCATCAGATCATATTTTGATGCTTTGCTATGAGATTCACACCATCTACTTACTGGATCGGAATGAATCCACTTTCTGGCTTTGCAAGAAACCCTGATCTATGTTGTGGTGCGAATAAATCTCATAGAGGCGATTTAGATCTTTTCTTGGAATTCAGACAATTAGAAATAAAGCCGAGATTAAAAGTCTAATAGAAAATATTTATTTCAGTACAAAAACAATAAATTCTGAATAATTACATCTTTGCTAAGAAAATGCGACCGTCCCAGTCAAGAGCCAAGTCAAAGAGAATAATGGTGGTTTAGGAATGCACACATGCGTACAAGATCATATCATGTGTTCTGCCTGTATTGGAATGTACCATAATATTAGAATAGGGGTGCATCACCCCGCATAGACATGCAACTGACAATATTCACTATGTGACAATCTATAAGCTAACCAAATGAGCTGAGTACCACCTACTACCATATAAAAAGCAACTACTGCTAACCAAGATTAGTGCTGCCCAAGCTTTCCATGTTGTGCAACTGCAGAGCTTAGGTTTTCTTTTAAAAGGGATCTGCTAAGCATCAGTGCAGGTGGTGGGTGGGCTTCCCAGTTGCTGCGGGGCAAGATTGTGTCATCTCTTTCAGACTTGACCACACTTGACCTTCTAATGGCATGCAGTGGCCGCACTCCAAACAGTGAGCCTGACCAAGAAAAAAATTAAAGTTAATCTAGTTCAATTAAAAGTTGATCTGGTTAATTAAATATAATTGCTAAAATTATTATCCATTTATTCAATAATTTTCCCAGTCTATATCACATGAAAAGTTATGATTTGATGATCATTTTGCTTCCAGAGATGGGACCAATCTTGATTGGAGCCATAAGTCTCCTTTGTCCCTTGTTCTTGGCCTCTATTTATATCCTTGAATAGCAGGATTTTCTTATCCAACCAGAAAAAAACAGGGTTGAGTTAAACAGTTCTTGGAGCAGTATAAATGATTGACAAATGGAGGAAACTATAAATCAGTAGCAAGTAAATACAACAACAGATTCTTGAGCTCTCATGGCTCAACCTGAACAGCCAGTCTCCATCAATTCCTCACCATATCTGCAAGACAACAACCAGTCATGGAGACCACCAAGGACCCTAAAATTCCTCACATTCCACTTCTGAAAACAATAAAGGATTTTGAGGGGCTCCAAACCTCTGCACTCTAGCCATTTTGGACAAGAATTTTTTTTGGATTGCCAAGCATTAGCTGTTAGCAAAACGTGACAACTTTTGTCTGATAATCCTGATCTGTTTTCTCTTCCTCCTAGAAAATTCCTCAAAAAAAACCAGTGCAACACCAAGGACAGGCAGATGGTGCTTTGTTGAGGACCTCTGGGGAGAGATGTGTGGTACTTAGTACATTTAATAACAAACACACAAACACACACACACACAGATCTCCATTGCCTATCAAATGATGTCACATGGCATGGAACTCTTGTGGGCTGCCAGCCTTGATGGGCTTCAGTGTCACCTTGTGTGACCAAGAAGAGCTTGGATCAGACTTGATGGTTTCCAGTAGTGTACATCTCAGTAGGACACATTGTACCAACCTTGGCAACTTCTGGGAGTTGATGTTCACGCATCTCAAAATTTCCTAAGGTTGGGAAACCCTGCAGTAGGAGATCAGAGGCAGTGGGCCAGCTAAGATCCAGAAACAAAATATCTAGACAACCAAAGCAATGAGTAAACTCCAAAATTAGAACCGTCTGGTGAACTTCTTGAAGAAGCTTTGTCGTCGGTCCCCCCCCCCCGACTCCCCCCCCCCCAAAATATATTGGAAGTTACCAGTTATCTATGAGGACCCAGATTGTTGGGGGCAATATAAATATACATTGCTTACTGGTGTAAACCGCTTAGAGAGTGCTTGCACTATGAGGCGGTATATAAATCTCACAAATAAATAAATAAATAAATCTGTGAAGACAGATGCAGAGCAATGTTTGGGTGGTAAGGGGCGTGCATAAGCGCACAATCGTGCCTACCGTTCCTGTCCTAATGTACCCATATATTCATACCTCTTTTACTCTTATTCATGCTTGTACTATTACATATATATTCAATCATGTTTTACTGTTTATACTTTGCTTATAATCATATATGCTTGACAAATAAACAAATACAAAAAATACAACAAAATACACATGATTCTTGTCTTCGGCTCTGACTTAGAGAAAAGTCTCGGCTACCAGTGAAATCAAGAAGCTAGATGTCCCTTAGTTCTAAACATTGACATCCTCTGATGTGGTCATTCTGGCCTGCAGACAATATCCATGGTTTTGCAAAGGCACCAAGTAGATGTTCTCCACTTGTTTCAGCTCTGAAGTTCAACTCTGAAAAGGCTGTGGTGTCTCAACCCTCCTCTGCCCATTAGATCTAAAATGGCCATAAAGAGGAGGCAGTGTGCCCACAGCAGTCAGTAGAAACTAGCAGACTTTTGTCCCTTCCTGCATCATCCACAACATTGTCAAAAAAGGTGTGTTGGGAGAAAATAAAAAACACCACTTGAAAATTAAACTTCTAAAAAGATGACTAAATTGTCTTACTGTGACCTGAGGCTGAAAGGGCTCATCCCATGGTCAGGAGAGAAAGATATTGACTTGGGATCACTGTTCCCTCTAAGGTGCGCAGCCGTGTGGCTGCGCACGTAATGAGAGAATGCCGCGCGGAAGTTTCTAACTTCTGCATGGCATTTTATAATGGCAGAGGCTGCGCAACTGCGCAGCCGCGCAGATGAAAAGAGAACGCCGTGCGCCGTTTTCTGATATTACAGGGAACCTTTCTTGGGATACCTTCATCCTGTGCCCAGGGGGAGTGAGGAGCAGCCCTAACCATCTTCTCAGATTAAACTGTACCAGCTGCACCAGTTGTGTGCACATTCTAAATCCAGATTAGCAAACAGTTACTGTCTTCACATGGCATGTACCAAAGAACCCACTCATATCATGGTTTAACCTGGTAGCCTGGTTCACATGACATATCAATCCCCCCCCCGACCCCCAACCTCATTTTAGTCCACACTGGCAAGTTATGGGAACTCGGTTAAAATGGCAGCCTCTGTTTTTATCCCATTGGGGATCAGTCATCCAGGAAAACAGGAGGATGTTTCCAGCGATCCGGCTCTGAGCATCTGTGGCCAGAGAAAATAATCCTCTGATGTTCTGTCCACCAAGACAGGCCTCTCCTCACCATCCCCCCACCCCAAATGTGACACTACAATCTATGGGACCCTTTCTCCCTCTGAGTCAATGTGTCTTTTTGTTGCCCTACTGGAGTTTGAAGCTTGTGCGCCAGCAGAGACAATGCCCGGCATTGTTTCTTTTCAGCAGCATCTGATGGCCCCAGAAAAGCCGGGCGAGGGGGGGTGGGGAGAGAGAGAAAGCTGGCCTGTGCTGAGAAAGGAGGATGTGGGGGAGAGGAGAGGAAAGGCAGAGATAGAATCCTCCCACTAAGGGTGGTTTATGCTGCCAACACAGAGGCAAGGAAGGGAGCAGGTATCCAGGTCTAGGTCCTTTTTGGGAAACCGGGCAGGAGGATGAGTGAGCCATCTCAGAAGCAGCCTTCAAGGCAATTGTCTATGCAAGACATTTTCCTTCCTTCCTTCCTTCCTTCCTTCCTTCCTTCCTTCCTTCCTTCCTTCCTTCCTTCCTTCCTTCCTTCCTTCCTTCCTTCCTTCCTTCCTCCCTCCCTCCCTCCCTCCCTCCCTTTCTTTTCCTTTCTTTATTCCACATTTATTCCACCCTCCCTCCCTCCTTCCCTTCCCTTCCCTCCCCATCTATTTGGAAATGCAGATCCACATATTTTATGTATTTGCTAGATTGATTATCTGCCCTCCAATTTCTCCCCACAACTGTCCTGTGATGGACCCTAAAATCAGAAGAAACTATTGCTCACAATAGCTTCTGCCTGTTAACTCAACGTGCTAAAGTAAGGTGACCAGACGTCCTGCTTTTGGCGGGACAGTCCCCGCTTTTTAATAATTTGTCCCACGTCCCGCGGCGTTTCAAAAAAGTCCCGCTTTTTAAATTTGAATTTGCCCTGCACACCCCTCTGCCTCCTGCCTTGCCTGCCTCCTCCTGCCAGGCGGGGAGGGAGGGCAGTGAGAGGGGCAGCGGCGGTCTTGCCTGTTCGCCGCTGCAGAGCCAAAGAAGCTGGTGGCGTTCGCGGCGCGGGGCTTCCCCCACCCGCTTTCCCCGGCCGCCAGGACGCCACCATTTGCATTCTTTTGCCCTCTGTGCAAGCAGAATGCCCTCTGTGCAAGCAGAGGGCAAAAGAACGCAAATGGCGGCGTCCCGGCGGCCAGGGAAAGCGGGCGGGGGAAGCCCCGCGCCGCGAATGCCACCAGCTTTTTCGGCTCTGCGGCGACGAACAGGTAAGCCTGCGCCAGTAGGAACCCACCCCTGGCTGCGATGAAGGGGGGGGGTGTTTGTGGGGGGCACAAAGCTGCAGGATAAGAGAGATGGACCCCCCCATCTTGCTCCCCTAGAAACCCCCCCCCGTCAATGGTGTCCCGCTTTACAAATATTAAAATCTGGTCACCTTATGCTAAGGAGAAAGGTGCTGCCAAACGCCTGTCCTTCTGACAGCTTTTGTGGCTGAGGATGAAGATGGCTGTTCTGAGTCTTCCATAAGAACCTCGCTATTATATGCCCCGGAACCATCAGGCAACGCAAAATGAAATAACCACAAGCTCTGGATAACAAGGATTTAAGTATATTGTCCTTCCTTAGGGAGACCTCTAGAAGAATCCATGCTGAAAGAACATACTGAGAGATTAGGGCTGAAATGGTCTCTCAGTGCTCACCATAGATGATGATAAGACTCCATCCTGGACAAGCATAAGGTCAGAGCACCAGCAAGACTTCTGTTGGTCATCTAGGGTTGCTGATGGACCAAATCCCAACCAGCCCAATCTGCTCCTTTGCACTGGATCAGCCAAGAAGCACACTGATTTAGCCAAAGTTCTTCAGCTCTTTTTCTGAACTGACTCCCTTCCAAAGGGACTTCCTCCTTGCTGACATTGATATTGGCAGGGGTGCCAGGTCAGGGAAGCCTCATTCCTGGCTTTGGTGTGTCACCTGCCTCCCTTGCCTTGTTCAAAGCCAGCCACCTTTACTGCTGTGAGCAATCCTAGAACTCCTGGGGGGGGAGGGGAGGCACTCACGTTCTTGTGTTGCATCATGTCAATGCAATGCATGAAGTCTGGCTGAATTGAGCCGATGGTGTTCAGTGGAAGTTGGTTCTGTTCCTC
Organism: Diadophis punctatus similis; assembly: GCA_023053685.1. Taxonomy (NCBI): domain Eukaryota; kingdom Metazoa; phylum Chordata; class Lepidosauria; order Squamata; family Dipsadidae; genus Diadophis; species Diadophis punctatus. The sequence goes on along the minus strand of JALIGW010000027.1, from coordinate 6,035,161 downwards.
TGTTCCTCCTGGAATCAGATTACGGTAATCTGGTCAGTATCGCATCTGTTCCTACCTGCACATCAACTGGTGGTGGGGATGCAACAAAGGTTAGTATTAGTATTACTCTGAGTATTCAGGACCCCTCCACAACCCTTTTGTGGGTCCCTCTTATGAAGATTATTTTTGTATAAGCTACCTAGAGTCACTGACAGTGAATGGGAGGGCATATACATTAAATAAATAAATAAATAAATAAATAAATAAATAAATAAATAAATAAATAAATAAATAAATAAATAAATAAATAAATAAATAAATAAACAAACAAACAAACAAACAAACAAACAAACAAACAAACAAACAAGAAAGATATGCGCAATGGGAAAGACCTACGTTCTGCTGGTGCGCGAGACTGTACTTTCTTATGCTAAACCCTCAAGGCTCAGATTGTAGGAGAAGTCAGAATGCAGGCTGTGCTTTTGCTTAGGAGAAATGCCTCTGCCCCACATTTCCCCCCACCAGATTACCACATTTCATGGTAATGGGCTGTTAATTTTAAAGCCTAATTAGTTGGGCTCCCGGTGTCAAAGTCGTTAACCTTTGCACTGCTGCTTCTCAAACCAAAACACGACTTTTTCTTTTTTTTTTTACCTTCACAGTTTTTACCCTATATTACTCCAAAAATTGGCATTCTGGTTCCACTTTAGCTATGAGCACCAAGGGTTCAAAAAAGTCAAAATGGCAGGTGCAGCCCTGTGTTTGAAGCCCCACCTTTTTAAATGTACAATGCATATAAAAAGGGGTAGATCCAGGAGTGAAATCCGGCAGGTTCTGACAGGTTCTGGAGAACCAGTAGTGTAAATTTTGAGTAGTTCAGAGAACCGGCAAATACCACCTCTGGCTGGCCCCAGAGTGGGGTGGGAATGGAGATTTTGCAGTATCCTTCCCCTGCCACGCCCACCAAGCCACGCCCACCAAGCCACACCCACAGAACCGGTAGTAAAAAAAGTTTGGATTTCACCACTGGATAGACCTCGTCCCCCTGTGGACACCCTGGACTTCTGGGTTATTAGTTTTGAGGTGCTGTGAAATCCTGATTTTTCTTTAGAAAGACAGAAGATAGCCACTGAGCATATGCAGAGTGCAGTTTCCTCAACTAGCTATAGTTGGCCTCCTGGGATTAAGAAAAAGAAATGGGGAGGATGAAAAAATGGACTTTTTGACTCACGGCCTTTATTTCCAAAACTTGGCAATTTTAAGATGCATGGACTTCAACTCCTAGAATTTCCCAGCCAACATGGTCTTTAAAATTGGCAAGGTTTATGCCATTCCAGGAATTGCACAGACCTCAGACTAAGACTCTGTGTTGCTTATAACTTTCCAACTGAAATTCCTCCCGACCAGAGATTAAAATCCCCCTTCACAAAACAAAACTGAAAGTCCTCTGTGAATTCCCGTCAGTTGCTAGTTCAGAAAGGAGGGACTCTTTGAGAGATTGAGGGTAAAAAGTCTTTGGTTTTTCTGGAAAGAAGACAATCTGAAGATGGAAGGGAACCGACTTTTGCTGAATATCTATGGATATTTTTTCTCCCACTTTAGTTACCAGTAGTTTTGTAGGGGAGCTGTCCCAGTGAGCCACAGGTCAAGCTAATACAGGTAGTCCTTGACTTACAACCAGAATTGAGCCCAGAGTTTCTGTTGTTAAGCAAGATGGTTGTTAAGTGAACAATTTGTTAGTAACAGTTGTTAAGTGAATCTGGCTTCCCCATTGATTTTGCTTGACCGAAGGTCACAAAAGGTGAACACATGACCCCAGGACACCGCAACCAACATGTCAATTCCCAAGCATCTGAATTTTGATCACATGACCACAGGGACGCTGCAATGGTCATAAGTATGAAAAATTGTCATGAGTTATTTTTTTCACTAAATGAAAGGTTGTAAATCAAGGACTACCTGTAATTCTTGGGAGGGAGGGAGGGAGGGAGGGAGGGGGGAGAGAGAGAGAAGAGAGAGAGAGAGAGAGAGAGAGAGAGAGAGAGAGAGAGAGAGAGAGAGAGAGAGAGAGAGATAAGCAAGAAAGAGTACAGGTAGTCCTTGCTTGATGACCGGTCACTTAGTGACTGCTCAAAGTTACGACACACAATATTCATGATTGCAAAGGCAAGAGACTCTGCAGAAGATGCTATCCTTTGGTCTAGCTACCCTCAACCAAAAGATGTCTTGGATACTGCACCTCCCTGAATTGGGCCCACCCCAAAGTGTCTTTGGGTGATCTGCGTGGACTTTCATCACGTGGTCATGGCCGCCACCTGTCTTCTTTTGACATCCACAGACACGCCCAGAACATTCCTGCTGCAAGGTGAACCTAGGCAACTAGAAAAATGGGCAAAAATAGTCAAGATTAGTGAAAAATTGGGGAGACAAAAGCCTCCCATTTTAAAAACAAATCAGAACCAAATATTGCCACTGTGTGTGGGTCTCCATGAAAATGCAGCCTCCAAACACTCATTATACAGACCTCACCAGTATCCGCTTTTTGGACTGTGTCTACATTAGCTGAATCAAACTGGCTTCCAGAAACCTCAGACCATTTTCCTTAGTCTGATCTGGACTTAAGAATGGTGCACCAGTCATGGGCTTACAAGCCCATTGTTGAACCTTGGCTTTACCTTGATCTCAGAGAACCTGTCCCTAGTCTAGGCCTCTAGATTGCAATTCCCATCATCCTTGACATGGATTTTATGAAGGATGAGGCTATTGGGCTTTCAGTCTTAAATTGGAGATCTGGTTGACCAAGGTCTTCTGAAGATGTTATAATATGGAGATGAGAAATGTCCACTCCTTAAGAGCTGCTTTCCTAAGTGAAGCACCTTCCAAGACATACTTTCATCCAGGTGTCTGCAAGATTTGGTATGAAATTTTTTTCAACATTTATGTTTATTGGTCTAGGACAGGGGTGTCAAAGTGGATTTCTTCGAGGGCTGGATCAGCATTGTAGTTCTCCTCCGCGGGCCGGCTGGGGGGGAGGGGAGTCAGGACGGACTCCTCCTGCAGCACTTTGCCAGGCAAAACGGGGCATGGGGGTGCAGGCGCCCCACCCCCCCCGTGCACCATTTTGGCTGCCAGAGTGCTGCAGGAGGCCGTCCAGGCACACACACCCCACGCCCTGTTTTGGCTGCCAGAGGCACCATGGGCCAGTCCCTTGCTATTTCGAGGCCAGCCCTGCGGGCCAGATTTAAGCACCCCATGGGCCTAATCCGGCCCGCGGGCCTTGATTTTGACACCCCTGGTGTAGGAGGAGGGCCTTCTCTGCTGTTTGCCCTTGCCCTTTGGAACACCTTATTCCCAGAGATGAGGCAAGATCCTGCCCTTCTGGTTTTCTGGAAGGTAGTTAAGATCTAGCTCTGCCAATTTACATGGGGGCTGAAGAGTATGATGCAACCCTGGGGATGGCTGGTAGTTTGAGGGCATTCCTCCTGCCTAGTTAACTTTTTTAGCTTTCTGAACTTTTAATTTTGACTTTGACTTTAACTTCTAACTTACGTTTTAACATGTTTTTATCTGTGCTTTTAGTCAGGTGTTTCTATTGCTTTATTACCCTTGTTGTGGCCCGCAAGCGGCCAGCAAAGCTTGCGGCAGACTCCGACAGTGAGGAGGTTGGGGAGGAACATGGGCCAGTCCTGGAGTCTGGGGAAGGCTCTGATGAGTGCTCTGCGTCGGAGGCAGAGACGGGGCCAGGGCCGTCGGACAGTTATCAGCTACCTTCGGAGTCGGAGATAAGTGGGGCTGAAGAACAGCTGGAGCCTGTTCCCGATGTGCACATGAGAAGAGTTGTCAGGAGAAAGGAACAATTAAGGAACACAGGTTGACTCTGGAGTAAAAGCACAGGGGTGGGACACTGAATGGCCCCTCCCATAGGAAATAAATAGGAGCAAAAGGGGAGTGGTGTTTGCGGGAGACAATTAGTTCATTTGTGTGAAGATTTGCTTATCTGAGAGACTCCTTGCCAAGTATTTCCTTGTACAGCGTTGTATCTGGAAGCTCTCGGCCTGACAGTCTCCAAGGACTAATAAGGTCTCTGTTTGCAATTCACCCTTGAAAAACTGTTTTCCGGGACTTTGCTGGATGTGAATGCTAGGAATTCACATTAGCCAAATAAAAAGGGTTTTTTGGGGACAAGGAGTCTGTTTCATGATTTGGTGATGCCTAAGTCAGAACAACCCTCTTGTAAACTGCCCAGAGTCCTTTAAGTGAGATGGGCGTGTGGGAATTTAATAAGCAAATATAACGTGCACATAAAGGACAGATGGTGCACCATTATCCTGGCTTTTTTGACCACACCCTGTGGACAACCCTGCATTCATTCCAAAGCATTTTTTGTGTGCCCTTTCTAGGATGTTTCCTGACAGGTTTTTCTTTATCTGTTTACTGAACAGGGAGGCTGATTTCCCCAGAAAGTCCCATGTGCTGTGGTTATTTTAGTTTCTAAGAATAATGTTCTTGGAAATAAAGATTACGCCGAAAACCGATGCTTCCTTTTTCAGCCGGGCAGCTTCTTGTTTAACGCTTGCTTTAAAAAAAAATAACCTAAAACAAATATCTAGACATTTAAATTAGGTGGAGACTGGGAGGCACCAGAAACGTTTCTGCAGACGTGCGAGAGATCTGGGCACCACCTTGAGTTCCTCTGCTAGAAGATTCCTGCACAAACAACACCTCTTCCCAAGGCAGCCCGCCTGTCTTGGCCAATTCAAGGAATGAAAAAGTGTCTCAGGCAGGTTCCTATTTTAGCAAGCAGTTTGCTTCACTCCCCTTATCAATTGCGCCATGCAATTATGAGCCGGGGATTAACCTAGTTTAGAGTGATCCGTTTTAAGGCGATGAGGCAGGTAAAATAGTAGATCATTGTCTGAGTCACTTTGAAAGCTTCCTGCTGCCTCATGAGAAGCAGCCCTGGGTTTCATTCAGAGGCTGTCACCTTCAGGTAATATATTTCGAGTTGTGTGGTTAATCTCATTGTTTGTATCAAAGCCCAAAGCACAAGGCCAGATTTGCTTCTCGGGACAACAAAGGTGCTGTTTCCCAACATGCTCCTCTCACCAGTGAGTTATTTTCCCACCCATTAAGCTTGGAAGATAACGTTAACTCTGCTCTAGTTTGGGAGATAGAAATGTTGAACAAGGTTTCATTTGAGGAAAGATAAGTTTCAAGGGCGACGTGATTCAAAGGAGCTGGAGAAGAGGGCTTGGCATGAGGCTCTGCAAAAAAGCGCAACAAATGCATCTTCAGTTTCCCTGCCAGGATCCCCTGGAAAGAGGCTTGATCCCTGCCAGAATCCCCTCAGAAAGGGGGCTCAGAATCCGTAAAGTGGTGGGCGGGGCATCATAAGAGAAGCCTGCCCCTTTTGTACATCATGTTGTTCCACCCACTGTCTTACAGATTTTCATTCATCTGCATGGATTCCCCTGTATCGATTCAACAATGAAGCTCATACAGTTATGAGGCCCACTTCACTTCTCTGCATTTGAGAAGAGGTCATTAACCAATGATACAGTATGTCCTACCAAAATAGTATTTCTGAACTTTGGTCACTTTAAGAGGTGTGGACTTCAACTCCCAGAATTCCCCAGTTCAGAAACACTGCTCCAGAAGGTGTTTTAAATACATGCCCAGAAGTATATTTTGGATTTCTGCTGAAACATGTCACCTTGATGTCAGTCAATGGTGTATCAACAGATTTATCTATCTATCTATCTATCTATCTATCTATCTATCTATCTATCTATCTATCTATCTATCTATCTATCTATCTATCTATCTATCTATCTATCTATCATCTATCTATCATCTATCTATCTATTTAGTGTTCTTATATGCCGCCCTACTCCCTGGGGACTCAGGGCGGCATACAGACATGTAAAGAACAACTATAAAACAATATTAATAAATTAACAACAATTTAAAAAGATTTAAAAACATACAAACCATACATACATGGGGGAGACCTAAGGAATTCAATGGGCTCTGAATCACCCCGCCTGCAGGAAGAGCCATGTCTTAATAGCTTTTCGGAAGGCCAGCAACGTGGGGATAATTTGGATCTCTGGGGGGAGTTGGTTCCAGAGAACAGGAGCCCCCACAGAGAAGGCTCTCCCCCTAGGCCCCGCCAACCAACATTGTTTGGTTGAAGGGACCTGGAGGAGACCCACTCTGTGGGACCTAACCAGTCGTAGGGAGGTGTAAGGTAGGATGCGGTCCCGGAGGTAACCTGGTCCTAAGCCATGTAGGGCTTTAAAGATGATAATCACAGATATTTATCACCAATAGAAGAGAATATTTGAAGTTCAGGGTTGAATTGTGGGGCCCTTGATACTCTCTTGAGCGTGTTTCCTTGTAGACGTTTCATTACCTAACTAGGTAGCTGGGTAACACAGTGCTTAGAATACAGTATTGAAGGTTAACTCTGCTCTCAGCTAGGAGTTCAATCCTGACCAGCTCAAGGTTGACTCAGACTTCCATCCTTCCGAGGTTGGTAAAATGAGGACCCAGATTGTTGGGCGCAATATGCTGACATTTATAAACCACCCAGAGAGGGCTGTAAAGCACTAGGAAGCGGTATATAAGTGCTATTGCTATGTATCATCATCAGAGCTAGAAGGGAGTGGGGTTTATGCTTTTCCCTTCTAGCACTGATGATGCTACATAGTTGGGTAATGAAACTTCTGCAAGAAAACAACCAAACTCAGAGAGCTTGAAACTTGAAATCCTGGGCTTAGAAAGCTTAGAACTACGTCGCCTTCGGCACGACCTAAGCATAGCTCATAACATTATCTGCTACAACGTCCTTCCTGTCAACGACTACTTCAGCTTCAACCACAACAATACACGAGCACACAACAGATACAAACACAAAGTGAACCACTCCAAACTTGACTGTAGAAAATACGACTTTAGCAACAGAGTGGTAAATGCCTGGAACTCACTAGCTGACTCTGTGGTTTCATCTCCAAACCCCCAAAACTTTACCCTTAGACTGTCCACTGTTGACCTCACCCGATTCCTAAGAGATCAGTATGGGGCATGCATAAGTGCACCAGCATGCCTACCGTCCCTGTCCTAATGTTCCCTCTTATCAGTACTCATCTTATGTATATAAACAATGTTATATCTATGTATATTGCCAACACGTACTTGACAAAATAAATAAATAAATAAATATAAATAAATAAATTAATAAATAATAAATAAAGACGGTGGCTGCAATGGTGCCATTGGTGCTCTGCCTGGATTTTAGGTGCATCAAGATGACAGATGTGAAATGTGAAATAGGTGGGAGCTCTCGTGGCACCACTGCAGCCACCATCTTGACTGTTTTGACCACAACTCTGCAAACATCTTTATTGCTTCCCCTCTCTCCAGTTTATCGGGGGGGGGGGATTGGGGAAGGCCTGGCATTTGGGCAGAGACGATGGGGGCCACGGAGCTTCAGCTGCCAAAACATCCTGAGTATCAGCAGTCTGATGCCAAAGTTGGGGGCAACATTCCTAGACCTAGGCTGATTTCAGAGGCTTTGTCTTCAGCTGAGCCTTACCACGCCCTTCTGGCTCTTGCAGCAAAGGGAGCAGCAACAAGGGTGGCAGCTCTGAGGGTGGGCTGGTGTAGGATGAGGATGATGTGCCTCATTGTCCTCCAGTAGGCATCTATCAAGAGGGCTGTGTCACCAGCCTTAGAAGACATGTAAAGGGAGCTCCACTTACAGTATTTTTCAGAGTATAAGACGCACCTTTTTGCCCCCCAAAGAGGGTGGAAATGTCCGTGCGTCTTATACACCGAATACAGCCATTTTTGGCCTCCCAAAGCCCCGCCGCTGGGCCCCATTTTTGCAAAACATGGGCACATTTTTCGCAAAAATGGGTGCGCAGAGGGTTTGGGAGGCCTGCAGAGTGCTCCTGGGGGCTGGGGGAAGGCAAAACACCTCCGTTTTTGCAAAAAAACAGGCAAAAATGGATTTTTTTTGCAAAAATTGGCTGTTTTTTGCAAAAACGGGGGCATTTTTGCCTTCCCCCACCCCCTAGGAGTGCTCTGCAGGCTTCCCAAACCTTCTGCATGCCCCATTTTTGCAAAAAAAAACAGGCAAAAAATGGACTGTTTTTTGCAAAAACAGGGCCATTTTTACCTTACCCCAGCCCCCAGGAGTACTCTGCAGGCTTCCCAAACTCTCTGCGTGCCCTGTTTTTTGCAAAAACGAGTTCGTTTTTGCGAAAAACGGGATGCAAAAATGGAGAGAGAGAGAGAGAGACAGAGAGACAGAGAGACAGAGAGAGACAGAGACAGAGACAGAGACAGAGACAGAGAGATTAAACTTTCAAGTTTGAAGACTCCTGGGTTAGGAGTGCAAGGGTCTTCAAACTTGGCAAGTTTAAGACTTTGGACTTCAACTTCCATTCCTGAGCTAGCATGACTGGAGGAGGAATTCTGGGAGTTGAAGTCCACAAGCCTTAAAGCTGTCAAGTTTGAAGTTTGTAAAAAGTATACATGATTGTAAAAAGTATTCTGCTACACTGGTATTTTATTAAATAATATATTACTACACCATTTGGTTCAGAATACTTTTTTCCTTGTTTTCCTCTAAAATCTAGGTGCGTCTTATACTCCGAAAAATAAGGCATATTGCACACCTTTCTTTCCATTTTGGAAAAAAAAAGTCTTTTGAAATAAAGGTCAATCCTGTGTGACAATTAAAAGGAGAGATTTCAAGCCATCTGCTCAGGATTTCCCATTGCTTTAGACAACTCAGCAGTCCCTAAGACCAGGTGTCTCCTCCTGGAGGGGCCACAACTACATGTCACATGTACAAAGAAAGGAAGAGGCTTTGGTTGCATGGTTGTGTCCGCCATCTTAACTTTTTTGACCCCTCCCTACAGTCACCCCTCCTTGGGACAGATCTCATTGGGAGAAGGAACCAGCTCTTTTCTGGGGCTGATGCCTTTCAGCTGTGACACTCCCTTCATAGGCCAGCCAGGCTTCCCCCGTCATCAGTCAGATGGCAAAGAACTTCCAATTAGACAAGCCTTCAAAAGTGGCACTGAATGTGCAGCCTTAATGTGGCTGTTGTTGTTCGGCTAAATATTTTGACTGCTGTGCTGCATTTTTCACTTATGGCTGCTGCTTTTGCTGCTTCTGCTTCTGTTGTAGGGAAGAATTATTTTTCTACTGTTCAGTCTTGGATTTCTTGAAAGCCGCTTCATATAGCAGTGTTCCAATACTTGAGGGGATGCCACAGAGAGGAGGGGGTCAGGCTGTTCTCTATGGCACCAGAAAGCCAAACAAGGAATAACGGATGGAAGCTGACCAAGGAGAGATTCAACCTGGAAGTGAGGAGAAACTTTCTGACGGTGAGAGCGATCAACCAGTGGAACAGCCTGCCAGCGGAGGTTGTGAGAGCCCCAACACTTGCGACCTTCAAGGGGAGACTGGACTGCCATCTGTCTCAAATGATGTAGGAACTCCTGCTCGAGCAAGGGGTTGGACTAGATGACCTACAAGGTCCCTTCCAACTCTAATAATAAATCTAAATCTAAATCTAAAATAAATATCTCCATGGGAGGAAAACCTTAAAACTGAAATACCTGAAATTTTACATCTGCAAAACTCCATTCTTTCCTAGAGGTCCTGATCTAATATTGCCCAGGTGAAGAGTAGCAGTGGTGGGTTGGAAAGTCCCTGGTTTTCAGAACTCGTCTCCCAATTTGCTTTAAGGAATCTCTTAGCCCTCCCCCATCCCACCCACCCCGCCTTGGCCTTTCACAGCAAACCTCGCTGCAGCCCTGCTAATGAAACCCAAAGCCAATGTGGCTATATTAATCCCAGACCACTCTCTTTTTGCACGCACCCACCGCCATTCCCAGCCTATTCCGCCAATGTCAATGACACGGCCATCTTGGCCAAGATGCGTGACTGTTGCCATGGCAACAGCTGCTGCTCGTACCCTGGGATGGTAAAAGACGAAAGAAAAAGAGCAAAGTTGGCTAAGGAAAGAAAGAAGTAAGTTCTGTTGCCATCCCATAACTTCAGGCAAAATTGATGTCATTTAGGAGACAGAAGGAAAGGCTTTGGCCCAAAAAATATAATCAAAGCCACCAGCATCAAAGCTGAGTTTCAGAAGCTATCTTTTTTTTCAGGAAGCCTTGATGGATGAATTTTTATGAGAGCTAAGATGGTTCATCCCATTTATTTCTTTTTTCAACCTCCAATCTGCAGTATGATGCCTCTGGCCACCAGTATGCCTGGAAATCATCCCCTCGGTGACCTGCCAGCATTTTTGAAAACTTGCACGCAAAGATAATTTGAATTTAAGTCTCAATTAAATGCTGGCATTTTTGCAAAGTGAAGGGTCTCACCCCCTCCCCAGAAGATTTCTGGGCTCCCGAGTGTGCTTAGAACAGAATGCTAGGCAACGGAAGCTTTGTCTGAACATGTCTTCTGCAAACAAATCAATAAAGATAATCCGGAAAGGATGGAGGGAACATCCTATAATGCTGGAAAGGTTACCAGAAAACATCTTCTGTAGGATGCCTCCTGGTAAACACAGATAGGACTGGTGATCTGGCAGCTGTTTTGGGATCAGGCCTCCAAGAAAGCTTTTTGAAGAGACGTCCTACAAGGTGCTCTCAGAATGATGCTTCTGAAACCAAGCATAGCGACTCTCTTTCCCTTCTCCTCTCTCCACATCCAGTAGTAGCTGGAAGAGTGTGTGTTACTTGTTAGAGGTGAGAGGTTAGCTAGCTCCAGATTTCCGTCTGCTCAGCCCTGAGCTCTCTCCAAAATGGGGATTGTTGAGTTCTGGTACTGAAGAGGCAGGAGGCTGGCTTAGTGACTTCAGCTCTTTATTGGTTATAGTGAGCAAACATCAGCAAATACCTGCAGTGTGGCTGGGGTTTAAATAGGGAGCCCTACTGGCAAGGAGCCAATCAGATTTTACCTGCTCCACTTCCCAGACAGACTAGTGTGAAAACTTCCCAGCTTCTTAGGACACAACAGGGATGATTTCACCATCAGCATCTATTCCCCAGCAAAACTGATGAGACCTCTGGTGCAGGAAAGTAAGACCCCTGGGCTTGGGATAAATTCTAGGTTCAGCCTCTCTGAGAGTTTGGAAAAAAAACCAAACCTGTACAAAGCAACCAACATTGTCAAAAGGCATCTAGTACAACATTCATGACAGCTATGATGATTCTAGACTGGTGTTTTCCAACCTTGAGCACTTTAAGAGGAGATGTGGACCTCAACTTCCAGAATTCCCCAGCCAGCATGCTGAGAACTGAAACCTACATTTTAAAGTTGCCGAGGTTAAGAAACACTGGGCTAGAGAGAGGCATCCTCTCCTTGTAGAGTTTTACTTTGAAACTGTATTTGTCAAGTTTAGAGTTGAACTTTTAGATACCAACGTTAAATTCGGCCAGTATTGGAAAATCCCGTATGATGAAAGAACATGTATATGTGGGGCAAACGTTGTCGAGGATACGGCGCATATAATATTTGAATGTAGGATGTATGAGGAAATAAGAAAACAATATCTGTCCCCAATTATAAATAAATTTTCCCACTGGAATGTAAGGCATAAATTAACATTTCTATTGAAGGCAGACTCTCCTCCCCTGGTAAGGGCTATTACTCGCTATCTTAATAGGATGACAGCAATACGAGCCAGCTACATTGAAAAGAATTTCATCGATTGTAAGAAAGATGAGCTGAGTTAGAGACGAGATATTTTATTTGGGTTATCTAGTTTTAGAAATTTAGTTATTGAATTTTGATATCGTTGAATTTTGATGTCATGTACAATATATATTTTTGTACGGTTGTTTCTGTACCTGTTTGTTCTGTTTTTCTTTTTTTGAAAAGGCCTTCGGGCTATTCAATAAATGTATCTATCTATCTACTTTGAAACTGCTGTGGCTGTTGGTACCCATCCCCCCAAGGCACCCATCCTTCAAAGTGGAAGGTGGGGAATGGGGCAAAATGCGATGGGATGGTGGAAGGGAACCAGCAAATTGCTGAAAGTGGAAAAGAGAAACGCTGGTAGCCAGCAAGTTTCTTGGAGAGGTGGAAGAGAAGGAAAATAGCCTCTAGACCACTGAAGTCTGGTGAGCTGCATCTCTTTGTTCCTTTTATTAGGGCCACAAAGGTCCAGCTTGTTTGCTTCAATGCTTGAGCCCATCAGCTGCTGTGACAGCGTCACATTGTCTGTGCAGCTGAGTTCTAACCCTCAGCATTCTTTCATCATCATCATCATCATCATCATCATCATCATCATCATCATCATCATCATCATCATCATCTGCTTCTCTGCCTTGGCCCAACTAGAAGAAGGATGTCCAGGCTAAAAACTCCAATGTGGTGGTGGAAGAAAAACAGGGCCTGATCCCTACCATGGTTCTGCCATCCCAGGGAACCCATCAGGATTGCCTGTCTTGGGGATTATGTGAAAAACCTGTAAAGCCTCTAAAATGGTCGGACATCCCCAGGTGGGAGGAGGGCAAAGCATGTTTATTGGGCCAAAGGAGTTATGCCACTGGGCAGTCACTGTTTGGGGGACACTGTGAACTGATGAGCAGCTGTCTAGCTACACAGTGGGGGGTTTATGGATAGCTCAGACACAGGGACCTCCCCAGAGGGGTGTTAAAAAGTCAAGATGAGAGCCGAGGTGGCGCAGCGGTTAGAGGGCAGTACTGCAGGCCACTTTAGCTGACACTGATCTGCAGGTCAGCGGTTCAAATCTCACCGGCTCAAGGTTGACTCAGCCTTCCATCCTTCCGAGGTAGGTAAAATGAGGACCCAGATTGTTGGGGGCAATATAAATATACATTGCTTACTGGTGTAAACTGCTTAGAGAGTGCTTGCACTGTGAGGCGGTATATAAATCTCACAAATAAATAAAAGATGACAGCCATGGCTGCACAATTAAAGCCTGCAAGGCAGTTCTTGACTTTTCTGTTGACCCCCTTGTGGACCTTTCATCAGGGTCCTCCTCTGAAATTGAAAATGCAGGAAGTGTGTCACTACCATTATCTGTGGATTGAGGATATCAGTGGCAAGAGGCTTGTGTGATTGGCAAGGATCCGTCCCTTAAGAGGTTCCTTCATGCCCAATTTGCAAGCAAAGTTCATTATCTACTGTCCCAGAAATAAAAAACAAAACAAAAACCTATAACCTGGATCTCATTGAGGGCTGTTTCCAGATGGGTATTTCAGGAGGAGGTCAAGGTGAGATCACTAGAATCACTGCAGGTAGCATAGGATACCAGTGGCATCAAGTGATGCAGTGCCATTTCAGGAAAAATACACATTTGGAAGCTGTAATGTCAAGGCATTGCTTTATCAAGGCAATATTCTTCCTCCCTCCCTCCCTCGCTCTCTTTCCTATATTTAGCTTTACTGATCAGGCTACATAAAATAAATGGGTTTCTTTAATTGTTACTTCTGGGGCTCTCTGTTCATTTATTTATTAGTCATATTTGTAGACTGCCCACTCAGAATGAGTTTGAGGTGCATAGATTGAAAACAGAAAGTGTTAAAACACAATCAGAAGATAGCTTAGGACTGTCCTCTGGTGCAGAATTTAGAATCTCTGGATATTGATTCTGCAAACACAAGGGATGGTTTTTATCTGTGAAAACTCCAGTATTTTGGGTGTTGGTGGTAGATGTGGAATTTTGAACAAACATTAATATAAATGTCTATGGAGATTCTCAGTCACCCAGGTCAGGGTTGTCCCAAAGGTGCTTCTTTTCAAGAGGCAACTGGACTTTCTGGTTGTGGTTTTTAAGACGTTTCCCTTCTCATCCAAGAAGCTTCTTCAGCTCTGACTGGATGGTGGGAAATGGAAGGATTTATACTCCTTGCAGACAGCTGGACATTTGCATCCTTTTAGAGGGTCATTAAGGTCAAGATAAAGATCAAAACACAAGAATTGGAAGCATTCACCAAACTCTGTGGACAGATACATCAAATTAACATGGGAAGATGTTAAGGAAAATAGTCTAGCCTTTCTGGACTGTGCAGTACACATCAAGGAAGATAGAAGCCTTAACATTGAAGTTTACAGAAAACCCACTCACACAGATCAATATTTACATTTTGATTCCCACCACCCACTGGAGCACAAAATGGGAGTCATCAGACCCTTACATCACCCAGCTGAAGGCCTACCTATCAGCAAAGGTGGGAAAGAAAAAGAACGTAAACACACCAAGGAATCCCTCAGAACATGTGGCTATCCCAAGTGGGCCTTCATCAAATCTCAAAAAAGAGGAGCTTCTCTGTAACAGACAATGATGAGAACAATAAACGAAGCAACATTGTCATTCCGTACGTTGCAGGCATATCGGAAAAGCTCAGGAGGATCTTCAGCCAACATAACATACATGCACACTTCAAACCCAAGAATACACTAAAGGCAGAAGCTTGTCCACCCTAAGGATAAAACACCCAGACACAAACTGAGCAACGTCATATATGCAGTACAATGGAGTGAGCCATGTGAAGATCTGTACATTGGGGAAACGAAACAGCCACTTCATAAGCACATGGCACAACATAGGAGAACAAACACACCAGGACTAGATTCAGCAGTCCATCTGCATTTCAAAGACAAAGGCCACTCTTTTGAAGACAACAAAGTCCATATTTTGGACAGAGAGGATCGCTAGTTTGAAAGAGGGGTTAAAGAGGCCATCTATGCCAAAATTGAACAGCCCTCTCTCAACAGAGGGGGGGGGGGATACAACATCATCTAACTCCAATCTACAACACAGTCCTTTCAACAATTCCAAGAAGGCTCCACACCAGTTTGCACCACTCAGGTGACCCTGATGACACAGATAAATCTCCAGATGACTTTAATGACCCACTAAAAGGATGCAAAGGTTCAGCTGTCTGCAAGGAGTATAAATCCTTCCATTCCCCACCATCCAGTCAGAGCTGAAGAAGCTTCTTGGATGAGAAGTGAAACGTCTTCAAAGAAAAAGCAGAAAGTCCAGTTGGGACAAACATTATTATACCTCTGTTCTTACAAAACTGCACCCATAACTGCACCCATGGGTGCAGTTTTGTAAGAACAAAGAACCAGACACAGAATACCCAAAACCTTCCCAAGGAGTCAAATGTAAGTAAGGAAAAAGGAGTTTCAGAAACAGAATACAATTCTTTCAAAAGTAAGTGTTTCCTTGATGCCGTATCCCGGTACAGAAAAGAAGGCACATTACCGCTTTGTGTTTTGCTACCTTCTCTGTATGTATGTATGTATATATGTATGTATGTATGCATATGTTTGTTTATACTGATGAATTAAGGACTTATGGTGGTTTACAGCTCTACAGACAAACAGCCATACGATTAAAACATTCACAGCAAAAAATAAAAAATAAAAATAAGGAATGAATATTTACAGAAAATATAAAATCATCACCACCACCACCAATAATAATTAATTAATTTACACAGCTAAGTTAGAAACCCAAACCAATCAATTAATTTGGAAATAAAAACAGGATAAGATGGTGGCACTCAACTAATTTCCAAAGATTCAATAGAAAAATTCAGTTTTAACCAACTTCAAGAATTCTAAGATGATGTGAAATAGAGGGCAGAGGTACTTTTCTATATGTGTCCTTGTACGTGAAACTGAAATAACAAAAAATCTGGAGGGGCTGGAAACTTTGTGTCACGTAGTGAATATTGCCAGTTGTATGTCTATGCAGGGTGATGCATCCCTATCCTAATATTATGGTACATTCCAATACAAGCAGGACACGTGATGTGATCTTATGCGCATGTGTGCATTCCTGATTCTCCATTATTCTCTTTGACTTGACTCTTGACCGGAACTGTCGCATTTCCTTAGCAAGAATGTAACTATTCAGAATTTATTGTTTTTGTACCGAAATAAATATTTTCTATTAGACTTTTAATCTCGGTTTTATTTTCTAACTGTCTGGATTCCAAGAAAAGATCCACATCGCCTCTGTGAGATTTATTCTCACTTTAACACTTTGCAAGCCCAAAGAAGCCGAGATGGTGCAGTGGTTAAATGCAGCACTGCAGGCTACTGCTAGTTCAGTAGTTCAGCTGTTCAAATCTCACCAGGCTCAAGGTTGACTCAGCCTTCCATCCTTCTGAGGTGGGTAAAATGAGGACCCAGATTGTTGGGGGCAATATGCTGAACTCTGTAAACCGCTTAGAGAGGGCTGTAAAGCACTATGAAGTGATATATAAGTCTAAGTGCTATTGCTATTGCTATAAGCTGCCAACAGATGTGTTGGGGCTCCAGATGTGTCTTGAGATCTCTGTTTGAAGCTCATGGTCTCAGCACAGCTGGAAGGCCTCAATTGGAGAAAACCAAGGGAAGGAAATATGGTTTTCTCTCACTAATCTCTTCATATTTTTAAATCCCCAGTGAATTTCTGTCCCTTGTTCTGCCAAGGACAGTTCAGCTGCTCAGAGCCTGTCCAGTGTGTGATGCATCCAAGTACCTGGGATGACTCTGACCCTGATTACATGGAAGTTCTACTTGGAGTATAGGTTGCCACCGGCATTCCCCTTCTTTGCAACATTCCTGATTCAAAGCATGAACCTGGTACTTAAAAAAAATAGGACACTTTGCCCAGGAAGTGTTGGCACTGTTGTTGTGATTATTGTGCAGCTGAGTGCCTGAGGCAGTAAATCCAGGGGACACCCTTGTTTTGTGTACTAATTACTATACATATATCTGCAAGCAGATATTTGTACAAGCGGAGATAACTACGTACTTCCTGTCTTCCTCTTGGAAAGGGGGCAGCACTCAGGGTGTATCATTTGCTCGTGTAAACACTTTGCACACACATGTGAATTCACTTTTACTTTGCACACACGTGTGAATTCACTTTTCTGGGGATGGGGTGCCTATTTCGGAGGCTTGTTTCTGTTCCTCCCTTGTGGAAGTGCAACTTAGGTATACATCTTCCAGAGCTCTGGATCCCCTTGCAAACCCAGGATCCTTCAAAGAAAAAAGTTAATTCCAATCTTTTATTCTGCAGTTTTCCTTGCTCCTCGCTGTCTTGCAGAATGGGGCTCCCGGGACTTCTGAGCCTGGAAAAGGGAAAGGAGGCTACTCAGCTTTGCCTGCTATCCTTGGAAAAGCTTGGAGGGGTGTGTATGTTGGGCAGCTGATGCCTTCTCCCTATTCCCAGTTCCTGCCTTGCTTCCTTCCGGCCCTGCCTGCCTGCCCCTCCTCCCTGCCGGCTGCATCTGCTGGTGGGAAAGGCTGCCTGGCGTTGGGAGGCTTTGGCAGCAGAGCGGCTCAGCTGAAGAGGAAGCCTGCAGCACTCCAGTGACCCACTAACCTTCTTCTTCCCAACAAAGCAGCCAGCCTGTGAGGGCTCTCTCTCTCTCTCTCTCTCTCTCTCTCTCTCTCTCTCTCTCTCTCTCTCTCTCTCTCTCTCTCTCTCTCTCTCTTACTGATCGCCTCCCTCGGGCACACATTCCCTTGCACGCCTGCCTCAACTTGCAAATCCCTGGTTCACACTGGCATCCCGTGGGGGCTTCCCTCCTTTGCTCACATGTGAGGATGTGTGCACACTGCCAAGGCCTCTTCCCCATAGGCCCTTCCCTTGCACATCCCTTGGCAGATCCCCCACCCACCTCTCTCTCTCTCACACATACACACCAACACTCATTGACTGCATGCAAATGGCACCAAGGCAAAGCAGCCGGGTGGAGAGACAGCTGGATGACCTGGGGTTCACAATGAATCACTGGGCTAAACTTTGCACATCTGAAATGGTTGAGGATTTTGTGGGCCTTGCTGGGGATGCAATGCTCTTTTGCTGTTAAGCTCACCAGATGTCTCCTACTTTGCAGGGAGCTTTGTGAAAATCTTGCAACAGCTAAACTTAGATATGTTAAAGTCTCCTGAGCATCTGATTGTAATTCACAAATGTCTTCATCAACCTCCGTTGTTCTGCTTTCTTCCCAGGTACTTGCTTGCTCACAAACTGATCTTTATTTCTGACACAGCAGTGCCTTCCTTCTGTCACTTATTCACACCTAACCTCCTTCTAGTTTGCTCATACACAAACACACACAACATTTCTCAGTCTAAAACAGGGGTCCCCAAACTTGGCAACTTTAAGACTTGTGGACTTCAACTCCCAGAATTCTCCAGCCAGCATAGCTGGCTGGAGAATTCTGGAAATTGAAGTCCAGAAATCTTAAAGTTGCCAAGTTTGAAGACCTCTGGTCTAAAACGTTCGGACAGTTTCTTGAAAGGGAGCCCTCCAAACCATAACATCTATCAGCCTGCTGGCAGTTTATCTCTCTTGTTAATGGGGGGGGGGAGGTCAACAATGAGTCAGCAGCCCCCTTGTCTTTGGAGCCTTCACTTCCTGTTACAGCCAGTATCTTGGCTGATCTGCAGTTCAGCGGCCCTCAGATTCAAACTGGGCTTGTAGCCACCTCAGCTCCATTCCTGCCTGGCTGGGTTGACTTCTCAGCCGCTTTGAAGGAAGCACCCCCAGGATCTCCCTCTTTCAAGATGGAGGGATGACCACCTATCTCAGTGATGGCGAACCTATGGCACACGTGCCACAGGTGGCACGCGGAGCCATATCTGAGGGCACATGAGGCGTTGCCCTATGTCAGCTCCAGCACGCTGGCCAGCTGATCTTCGGCCTTTTTTCCGGCCGTTTTTGCTCTCCCCAGGCTTCAGGAAAGCCTCCTGAAACCTGGGGACAGCGAAAAATGGCCCAACAGCCCAACTGGAAGTTTGGAAACAAACTTCCGGTTGGCCCGTTGGGCCGTTTTTCGCCGCCCCCAGGCTTTAGGAGGCTTTCCTGAACCCTGGGGAGAGCGAAAAACAGCCCAACAAGCCTACCAGAAGTCCGGGGGCTTCAATGAGGCCTGTGCGCATGCGTGGGGGGGTAGTGCAGGGGTTGTGCGCATGCGTGGGGGAAGGGCATTGCATTATGGGTGTGGGCCAGGGGTGAGATGCTCACTTACCCAGACCGGTGCGCTGCTCCGCGGTCCTCCATGCTTTGTGCGCGTGCGCGCACGCTACACACGCGTGCCCCCTCACACAATTTTGCTTCTGCGCATGTGCGGAAGCAAAATCGCGCCGAAATCTCGCAAGGGGACGCGCGCGCGTGCGAGATTTTGGCGTGATTTTACTTCCGTGCATGCGCAAAGCAAAATCTCACTGAAATCTTGCGCGCGTGCGCGTCCCCTCGCGAGATTTCGGCGCGATTTTGCTTCCGTGCATGCGCAGAAGCAAAATCGCCCAAGAATTCACAAAAGAGAGATGGCGACACGCGCGACTGCCCAGTGGAGACGGTACCGGAGCAGTCGCGCGCATATTGGGGTATCGGCGGGTCCCTACCGAAGCTCCGCACTGGACCGCACCGGTAGGATCCCACCCCTGGTGTGGGCACGCGAGCGAGCGCTATTGCACACGTGCACACCCTTTTGGCACCCAAGCCAAAAAAGGTTTGCCATCACTGACCTATCTCCTCAGGGTTTTGAATCATTTGGATGCCCAGTCACCCCCCCACCATGCCGCTTCACCCATGTTTAAGGGGTTGACATTTGGGACAGAATGGGATGCCAAGGTGACCTTCAGGGGGTTTCAGAAACCCAGCCCACCAACCTGCACTATAGCAGGGAGTGACCGCTCATAAGAAACTGGAAAGCCTTCCTCAAGCTCATGTCTTGGTGTCTTCCTGGAAACATCCGTTGTGTTTTCTCAGCCACAAATGGAAGTGATTAGCTCTTGTATTCTGCAGATTTGTTTTCCTGCTTCCCAACCTAGCCTTCAGCTTGGGGATTTCCTTGGCCAGGATGATCCCCCATCTGGCCTCTTGAGCTTTCTGAGATCAGCTAAAGTTGGCCAGGTGCTATTCCCCAGGTCGTGTAACAGATTTCTTTTGCTAAGCTTGACCCCTGCTAAGTCCATGTACACATCCAGGTAGGTTTTTTTGGTGGACCACTTAGCCAAGCTGAAAAGACCTCCAGGAACTACAGATAAGGTCCATTGACCAAAGAAAGTAGGAAGCCCCCACCCCACCCAGGTGAAATAAATAAGCCCTCTGTAGTGAAATCCTGTTCAGATCCTCTTGAGGTTTTTTTCTTCCTACTCTTCCTAACAGACTGATTGATCTCCTTTGAGTGGGCTGGTCTGTCTCCACCTAACCATTGTTGATCCAACAACAAATTTGACTAAAATGATTAGATTGCTATAATATTGCTTTTCATAGATTGTGTGAGAACCAGCTCTCACATTTGGCAACAGTATGGAAGGTGGGGTCCTTGGTACTCTCTGAGCTTGGTTGTTTTCTTACAGACGTTTTATTATCCAACTAAGTAACATCTGACTGATGATGTTACCTAGTTGGGTAATGAAATGTCTGCAAGCAAGCAACCAAGCTCAGAGAGCACTAAGGGCTTCATAGTTCAACCCTGAGCTACAAATATTCTTTTCTATTGGTAATATGGAAAGGATTTGCCACTGCCAGCTTCTGCGGTGTTTTTCAAATTCCGCAGCTAGTCTACTATCCTCAGATACTTGCAGTGCTCCTATACAAGTTGTACTTAGGCCTGACAAATACCCTTTGCCTTGCTGGTTAGATCTAACATGAAGTTGTGGACTGCCAGTGACAGATGTCTGCTTGACTCTTGTTGGAAGAAATGTCCATCTGGGTTCAGTTCCAAGTGGGAAGAAAGACACTGGAAACATGGAGACTGCTTGGAAGGATGGTTTAATGGTTAAGCAGAACCACCAAGCATGTGTGATTCTGGGTAGAAGACCACATGGAATGGAGAGTGAGATATATTTATACCCTCTCTTGAGCCTTGCAAGAAATGTATCCTACTGGTTGTCAGACTCCCAGGGGGCTATACGGGGGTCCAGCTAATCTTGTAGGCTGTTTGTCCCAGGCTTGGTTGAATCTTGTTAGGTGATGATGTAATGAAGAGGCTTGTGTTCTGAAAGGGTGTTGGGCAATTCCTATTATGGCTTAATGGCTTTGTCCTGGTTTGGATCTTGAGTGAGGGCTGATCCTAATGTCCTGAGGATGAAGTCTTTTGTCTTGTAGATAGGATGGCCCAGTCTATCTGGGGCTATTAACAAAGGTGGGGGCTACTTTCCAAGAGCATGTTTCTCCTTTTCTCATCCACGGATATTCTAACTTTTTAATAATTCCTAGAATATTTCATTCTTCTAGGAGAGGGGTGGATGCTAACTTTCTATAACCTGAATATATCTCATTCATTTTCAGAAAATCATCCAAATTGAGTAACCATTATTCATCATATATAGTGCTCAAACATATAATCTTCCAAAGAATTCTGCTCAAAGGACCCGCTATTCCTCCTTAGAACAGCCTTGTGAGATAGATTGGGTTCAAGGGTTCCTCATCAAACCCCATTCTTTCTGCAAAGTGTGTTGCTGTTTGAGTAAAGTGACCAGAATTTTTTTTTTAAGTGGGACGGGGCGGCGGGCCCGCCTGGGCGCCATTTGAGTTTTGCCCTCTGCGCATGCGCAGAACGCTGCGCATGCGCAGAGGGCAAAACAATGCAAATGTCGGCGTCCAGGTGGGGGGGGAGGCTTTTCCTCACCTCCCGCCTCCCCTTCGGGAGCCGGCAGTGGCTTGGGCTGGCAAGCGACGAGCGGGAGGCGGGGAAAGGAGGCAGCCGGCAGCTTACCTGCGAGGCGGCGCTCCCGCAGCAGCCCATGGCTAAAGTGGCCAAGTTTGCAGATCTCTGTGGTAGATGACCTACAAGGTCCCTTCCAACTCCGTTAATCTATAAGAAGAGAAAAGAGGAGGGAGGGGGTCCTCCTCCAAGCAGCCTCGCCCCCCCCCTTGTCCTCCTCTTCTTTTAAAGGACCGCGCTCCACCAAGAGCAACTTTCCAAGCTGGGGGTGGGGGGAAGACACCCCTGCCTGGGGGGTGGGGGTCGCGATGGGGCTGCCCCTCCTCACCTATGATGATGGTACAGGCGCTGACCAAGCCGATCTCGTTCTTGAGCGCCACTCGCTCCGTGTCGCTGCTGTCCGGGCTGGGTGCTTGCGGGGCACTGGGGCTGTTGCCGGGCGGCGGGGGCGATTGCGGAGCCGGCTGCTGAGCCGCGATGCTCTCCTGAGGGTCCGCTGCTGGTTCTCCCCAGCCATCGCCTCCTGCCCGGCTGCTGGTGAGGATCTGCCTTGGCTTCGCCGGTTCCATTGGAGAGCTGGTGAGCCGAGGCGCATGCGCGGATCTGGCCCCACTAGATGACCCGCAAGGTCCCTTCCAACTCGGTTATTTGGAGCAGGCTGCTGCGCCTGGCAGGACGGCTTCCTGGGAGGGCAAGGGGAAAGGAGGGGTCCTGGCCCTCGTCCCTCTCGTCCTGAAGCTCCTCAGAGACGGATACCCCCTCCCTCCACCACCACCCCGCACACCCAAAGTCCAGAAAAGTTCCTGGCCGGGGTGCCTTTGCCGCTTCGCTCGCCCGCCCGCCGCCCCTGCGTCCCGCATCAGCTCCTCCTCTTGGCTGGCTCGCACGCCCCCCTTTCAGGCCGATTTTTGAAAAGAATGCCCTAGTCGTGCATTCTTTTCAAAAATCGGGACTTTTTAGAGGACGGGCGGGACGCGGGACAAATCATTAAAAAGCGGGTCTGTCCCGCCAAAATCGGGACGTCTGGTCACCTTATGCTTGAGCAGATTCAAAAGGAGGCTCCTGAAACTAAGGAACTAAGATTGGTCTTCAATGATTTTCCCAAACTGACACACTCCAATTGTGTTGGATTCCAACTTCCATATTTCCCAGATGGGATGCTGGAATAAAGGTGTTGAAGTCCAATAGATCAAGTGCAGTATGGATGCTTTAGGGCAGTAATGGCTAATATTTTTGTCGCCGTGTATCAAAAGCGTCAGCGTGACAGCATGTGTGTGTGCTGGCACCCATAATGCAATGCGCCCCTTGCGCATGTGCACTCCCCCATGCTCTCTCCCCCCCCCCCCGCGCATGCGCGCTCGACTCCCCTGCACCCCATTTTGGGCCTAGTAGGCCTCCCAGCAGCCTCCTGGGACCAAAAACGGCCCTGGGGTGTGCCACACACCCCTGCGCTCCCCCCCACACCGCACATGCGTGTGTGACCCCTGCCTTCCACGCATGCATGCACAACCCCCCACATGTGTGCATGTCTCCTGCATGCGCACCCCAAAAATCAGCTGGCCAGTCGGAGGCGCATGCATGCGCAGTGGAGCTTAGCTGGATGACGGCTCAGGTGCCTGCAGAGAGGGCTCTGCGTGCCAGCTGTGGCATGTGTGCCATAGGTTCATCATCAGGGCTTTAGGGCAAGCTTCTTCCTTCATCCAGGCTGCCTGGCCAAGGATGAAAGTCGTGATGCTTGACCCAGTAAATCTCCAATGGTTCTGCAGGGTCACCTCCTTGCTTTTCCACAGCATATAACAATGTTATCTATCTCTCCTTTTAAGCAGTGGATTGTTCTGTGGGTTAAACATTACAGAGGATGGAAGGATAACAAATTTGGAATTTTCTTTGTTGCTCTGACCAAAGAAATCTTCAGAGGAGTCACAGCTGATGATGTTCCTTATCAGAAAGAGACTGAGAAGATGGTCTGTAGCAGCGGTGGGTTGCTCCCGGTTCACCACAGTTGTTAATTGAACCCATTGTTCGCAATGGGTTGGTTTTTGACAGAAACCAGAAGTAAACACCAGTTTGCAGCAAAACCATAATAAATCATAGAGACATGACCACCAACTGCTGCAAACTCTGAAAATGTGGGCCGGCTGCTGAGTGCCCAAAATGTGGCCATGTGGTTGTGCAGGAGGGGGTGGTGATATCAGAACTTTGGAACTGAGTTATAAATTGGTTTTTGGTGGCCCATCATAACTGGAACTGGAACGGTAATAAGTTGAGGATTATCTGCAAGCCAAACAAATGAAAGGCACAAGAAATGAAAAAGGGTAGATTATACCAACACGCTTCATTATACCATTCCATACTTTTATGGAAGATTGAAAAGAAAGTTGAGGTTGGACAGATTTGATGAGATCCCGAAAAAAGAGAAAAGTGACAATTTTAAAGGACAAACAACAATGCATTTCATTTTCCCTACTAAACACAATTAGCTTGATCTGATGCATTAATTTTCAGGTCCTTACTCTGACTCATACTATCTGTTCAACATTTGCTGCAAATAATTTGGAATTTAAATCAATAACATGGTATCATCTGCCTAGAAGACTACATATATATTCATTTCTCCACTAACCGGCCTCTAACATTGCAAGCATTCGTCATGCTTCATGCTTTTGCCCATAAATATGGTATCAAACACCCTTGTCTTACACCCTGCTCAGGGTTGACCTATTCTCCTATTCTCCAAGGGTTGACCTATTCAGGGTTGGCCTATTCTTCAAGCATACCATTTATGCTCAGGCATGCTTAATTCCATCATTTATTGCTCTTATCACATTAGGCGACCAACCTTCAACTTCATATTTGCGTCAAACATTCCATAAGTCAATGTGATTCACTTCATCAGATGCTTCTTCTACTACAATAAATGGTCTTTCTCATATTCATATATTTCTCAAGGCTGTGCTGAAAAAAAACCAGGTCTGCTCCCCCCTTGCCCACTATAAAATGTCATTGCATTTCCTAAATTTTGCTCACTGTCAACTTTTGTACCTTTCCAATCAGAATTCTGGCAAATAGTTTTCCAGATGCAATTGCCCAACTATAACCATAAGAACTTCATATCCTCCTATATTTTACATTAGTTCTCTTCTTTGTTCTTCCAGGACTGACCTATATTTTGACTCCATTCATAATTTAATTTAAAACTCGTTAGTAATAGTTTAATCAAATTGACACTTTTGCTTCTTTTCATATATTTTGGACTTGATGCCTCCAAGTCAGTGTTGACTCCTGGCAGCTACCTCTAGTTTAGTCTCTGCAGTTTTCTTGGTGTTTCAGAAGATCCTACTTCCTAGGGTTGAGCAAAAGTGACTGGCCCAAGGTCAATCAGCCGGATTCACATTCAAGGTGAGACTAGAAATAACTTTTATCTACAAGGTCAGGTCGGCTTCATTCAGGTCTATGACATTCCTCCATTTTCTCTTAGTTTGAGGTGCAACCAACTTATCTATTTTTTAAATTTCATGTCTCTCATTAATTCATGCTCTTTACCATTTTGTCCTCTTGCTTTCCAAGTAATAGCTATCTACACAGCACAATCATCACCAGAAAATGATCTCAAACGCTCATCCTGATTTGGATCAATTGACACTTCCCCATCATGATTTTGAATAAAATCAAGAAGTTGTAGAAAACATTGGCAGTCTTATGTCTATGGAGATTCTCAGTCATCCAGGTCACGGTTATCCCAAAGGTGCTTTTCTCAAGAGGCAGCTGGACTTTCTTGTTTTTCTTTGAAGACGTTTCGCTTTTCCCGCCCACCGCGACGCCGGCCTTTTCGAGAGGGCGGGGCTGCATCAGGGTGGGCGGGGCGGCCAGAGCGAAGGAGTCGCATCCATGGCCCTCGGCTCGGGCCGGCGCTGGCTCAGCAGGCTGGGGTCGCTGCCGCACCCTTCCCGCCGCCGGGACTGGGGGCCCAGCCGCAGCAGCAGCAGCAGCAGGCCTCTCAGCTCGGGCTGGCGGTGGGCGGGCGTCCTGCGTTGACTCCTCCGGCGCTGGCCGGGATGGCCGCCGCGGGCGAGGAGGAGCTCTTCTCCATCAGGTCGGCGGGCATCGTGGCCGCGGGAGAGCCGGCGCGACTCGGGATCCGGTGCAGCGTCCCCTGCAGCGAAGCGGGCGGGCGGGCGGGCGGGCGGGGGGGGGGTGGCCCCCTCAGGCGGTGGCGACTGCTGGCCCTTCCCAGTACGGCACCCCCCCCGCTCTTTCCTGCGGCCGGAGCTGCCGGGCTAGCGAGCCTCCCCCAGCCCTGTGCAACCCCGGCCGGCTCCCTACCTGGCGGCCGCTATTTATAAACTGCCCTGCACGCGAACGGCTCTTGTGAAACTTGCCAAACTTGTGAAGAGCCCTTGCAAAGCTGTGCCCGCCGAAAATTGTATTTGTCTTTCGCCCCCCATGAGCCGCGGCCGGCCGTCCCTGCAGGGGAGAGCCCGCCCCCCAGCCCTCCCTCGCCCCTTTCAAAAAATCGGGACTTTTTAAGAGGGCAGGCGGGACGCGGGACAAACCATTAAAAAGCGGGTCTGTCCCGCCAAAATCGGGACGTCTGGTCACCTTACCTTAATGACTCTCTAAAAGAATGCAAATGACCAGCTGTCTGCAAGGAATATAAATCCTTCCATTCCCCACCATCCAGCCAGAGCTGAAGAAGCTTCTTGGATGAGAAGCGAAGTGTCTTCAAAGAAAAACAAGAAAGTCCAGTTGCCTCTTGAGAAAAGCATCTTTGGGACATTGGCAGTCTTACCTATACTTGTGCCATAGCAATAGCACTTAGACTTATATACCGCTTCATAGTGCTTTACAGCCCTCTCTAAGCGGTTTACAGAGTTCAGCATATTGCTCCCAACAATCTGAGTCCTCATTTTACCGACCTCAGAAGGATGGAAGGCTGAGTCAACCTTGAGCCGGTGAGATTTGAACAGCTGAACTGCTGAACTGCAGTGCTGCACTTTAACCACTGCGCCACCTCGGCCATGTCCTATATAGTTTGGATCCAAGACCAGGCTGTGGCTTTTGTGTCTTTCTGATGAATTGCCCAAACATTGGGTGTTGTAGGAACTGGGGGATACAGGAATAGATGAACCAGCACAAGTGACCTTTGTATCGTCTTTATTTATTTATTCAATTTCCATAGCCGCCCATCTCAGTCAATGAGTCTGGGAGGTTTAAAATTTAAAAAACATGCAGTTAAAACAATAAAAGCATTTAGAACAATAAAAGATATAGAAAACTAAATAAAAATGTTTAGCAAAAATAAATATGCACAGCAGCTGAGATACTTGGCCAGTTAGCAATATAGGCAGCAAATGGGGTGCTTAGCACATTCAGTAACCCAGGAACACAGTCAAGTTTTTAAAAAGGCCAACAGGGTTGGGGCCAGTCTAACCTCTGAGGGGAGGAAATTCTACAGAGCAGGGGCTTCTGCAAGAGAGACCCTTTCTAGTTTTAAAAGGGAAAGGATGTAGGGTGCATAGTAAAAGAGGTTTCTGAAGATGGTCCTTCATCAAAGAGCAACTGCCAGGGGGGCTTCAAAAAAGATGGTGGCTGTGATTGTACATTTGAGTGTCCCGTCTTGGCTTTTTTTTTTTTAATACTCCCCCATGGACATTCCTGGTTCACATATTATCCTGATAGGATTCACTTTGAGTTCCACTGTTATGTAAAATCAGCCATAAAGATTTGCAAGCATGCTGAAGAGGATGGCAGAACCAGCCGGCTTTCTCCCCAGGTAAACCAGAGAGAGAGAGAGAGAGAGAGAGAGAGAGAAGAGGATGAAACGTCTACCTCTATTTTCTACAATGCTCCAATCCCTTTTTCAAAGCTTGTGGCTGTACCTCTGTCTATTCTCAGGTTCCAAGCAGGCTTTCTTTGCTGATCTCCCCAAATCTCTGTGGCTGTGCATTTTCCTGCCCTCTAAACACCGGGAATCTGAATGGTGCGACCTAGGCCAGCTACATAGCTTGAATAATAATTTCCCCCCACCCCCTGGCCTCTCCTTTCCCCCTCCCTGCACCAGACAGGGTTTTTCCTCCTCCCCCTCCTCCCCCCTGTGCAATCTCATTCCCAGGGTCACAGTGGGCTGCGTGGCCTCTGTATTTATAGCAATGGGCCTCCCCCTGCCCCCATCCACAACCGCCAGGCACAGCAGAGGCACCAGATGGGGCCTGCTTTTGGCACATGCTCTGGGGGATGCAAGGGGAGAAGAGATCACCTTGGTCTCTTGGGGTAAGGGTCCCTCCCCCTGCTGTCGGACATCACATGCACAGTTCCAAATTCACACAGGATGCAGAGCTGACGCTTCCTTTGGTCTTAACCGGCTTAGGAATATTTAATCAGGCCCTTTTTCCTAGCCCAGAATATTCTTTGAAGTCAAGCTTTTCAGAGGAAGGAAAGGAAAGGAAAGGAAAGGAAAGGAAAGAAGGAAGGAAGGAAGGAAGGAAGGAAGGAAGGAAGGAAGGAAGGAAGGAAGGAAGGAAGGAAGGAAGGAAAAAAGAAAAGAAAAAGAAAGGAAAAGAAAAAAAAGAAAAGAAAAAAGAAAAGAAAGAAAAGAAAGAAAATTTTACATATGAGTGTCCTCTGTCCTGAAATACCATCAAAGGCCAGGAAGATGGAGAAGCAGCCAGACAATTCATTTGCTAAAGACTACATTGCATTCTTGATTGTGGGCAACAGGATCTTGCAAAAGACAAGATCTATTTCAAGGGTGGCCAAACTATGGTTCTTTGAGGACCTGTGGACTTCAACTCCCAGAATTCCTGAGCTAGACCCCTGATTTCTATTTCTTCCTGTTTTACTGTTCCTTTGCACCGTTTTGTTCAGATCTGCCTTGTGCCAAAGGCAATGACTCTTTGTAACTAAGCTGCATAAAAATGAGTTGAGGGAAAGGGCTCTATAAAACTATTTACTGTATTTCATGGAGCAATTTGTTTCACAGAAAAATGAAAAGAGGGATGATTTGTCTATAACTATATTTGCATACCATAGTAACCCATAAGTCATGGCTTATTCTGAACAAGCAGGCAGTTTGTGAACTCTTATGTCTTTTCATAGGTCTCCTTCAGATTTTCTTGCAATCATTGTATGATTTATTGCCATCATTGTATGGTTTCCGCCAGCAGGGAAGTTGCACGAGGCTGGATCCAGGCAGTGGTCATCACTTCTTTGACGGAGGGATCCGTACTGCAGCCGTTAAAAGTTGCGGTGGTGAGACCCCTCCTGAAGAAGCCTTCCCTGGACCCAGCGGACTTGAAGAGCTTTCGTCCGGTCTCCAACTTACCTTTCTTAGGGAAAGTTGTTGAGAAGGTGGTGGCTGCTCAGCTTCTATGACTTTTGGAGGAAACGGACCATCTAGACTCCTATCAGTCGGGCTTCAAGCGCGGCTTCAGTACAGAAACTGCCTTGGTCGCCCTGATGGATGATCTCTGGCGAGCCCAGGATGGTGGAAATTCCTCCATCCTGGTGCTACTTGACCTCTCAGCGGCTTTCGATACCATCGACCATGGTATCCTTCTGCATCGTCTCGGCGAGTTGGGAGTGGGAGGCACCGTTTTGCGGTGGTTCTCCTCTTATATCGCCAATAGGATGCAGTCAGTGTTAGCAGGAGGGCAGAGAGCGTCCCCTAGGCCCCTGTTATGCGGGGTGCCTCAGGGTTCGGTCCTCTCGCCCATCTTGTTCAACATCTACATGAAACCGCTGGGGGAGATCATCCGGAGACATGGGGTGAGTTTTCATCAGTACGCTGACGACACCCAGCTGTACATCACCACCCCGTCTCAATTCAGTGAGGCAGCTGATGTAATGTGCCGATGCCTGGATGACGTTAGGACCTGGATGGGGAGAAACAGACTCAGACTCAACCCCGACAAGACTGAGTGGCTTTGGATATTGCCCCCTAAGGACTATGACAACTGTCCCTCCTTGGTTCTTGAGGGAGTTAAATTAACCCCCTCGGAACAGGTCCGCAACTTGGGGGTCCTCCTAAACCCACAGCTAAAATTAGAGCAACATCTTACAGCTGTGGCTAGGGGGGCCTATGCACAGGTTCGCCTGGTGCACCAATTGCGGCCATACTTGGAGAAGGAGGCTCTATTCACGGTCACTCATGCCCTTGTCACCTCCCGACTGGACTACTGCAATGCGCTCTATTTATTTATTTATTTATTTATTTATTTATTATGGTGTTCTTATATGCCGCCCAACTCCCGAAGGACTCAGGGCGGCGTACAACAGAGAAAATACAAGACACAACAGAGAAAATACAAGCCTCTACATGAGGCTACCCTTGAAGAGTATTCGGAAACTTCAGTTGGTGCAAAATGCGGCTGCGCATGCTGTGGTGGGTGTGCCAAGGTATACCCACGTTACACCTATACTCCGCCAGCTGCATTGGTTGCCCATCAGTCTCCGGGTACAATTCAAGGTGTTGATCATCATCTTTAAAGCCCTGCATGGCTTAGGACCAGGTTACCTTTGGGACCGCATTCTGCCTCATACTTCCCTTCGACCGGTTAGGGCCCACAGAGTGGGTCTCCTCCAGGTCCCGTCAGCCAAACAATGCCGACTGGCGGGCCCTAGGGGGAGGGCCTTCTCTGTGGGGGGCCCCGCGCTCTGGAACCAACTTCCCCCAGAGACCCGAACCATCCCCACCCTGCTGGCCTTCCGAAAAGCCGTCAAGACATGGCTCTTCCTGCAGGCAGGGGGGAGAGACTAAATTCATCTGAGCTCCCCCCCGGTATGACTGTTCGTGAATATCTTTTAATTTTTGATAAATTTTTAATTACTGTTTTTAATTATGTTTATTATTTCTCATATGTTCTCATATAATTGTTGTATGCCGCCCTGAGTCCCTCGGGAGTAGGGCGGCATAAAAGAACCTATAATAAATAATAAATAAATAAATAAATAAATTTACTTTTATATCTTGTCAAACAATTTTATCCTGTTAGAACATAGAGCAACAGAATTAGAAGGGACTTTGGAGATCTTCTAGTCCAATCTCCTGCCCAAGCAGGAGACCCTATACCCGTGATGGCGAACCTATGGCACGGGTGCCACAAGTGGCACGCGGAGCCATATCAATGGGCACGCGAGCTCAGGTCCAGCGCGCATGTGCGCACCGGCCGGCTGATTTTTGGGCCTTCTGGGCCCACTGGGAGTCAGGAAACAGGCTGTTTCCAGCCTCCAGAGGGGGTGGGGAAGGCCGTTTTCGCCCTCCCCAGGCTCCTAGAAGCCTGGAAAAAAGCAAAAAATGGGTGTGCCATTGCATGCTGGGAGTGGGGGGGTCATATGCGCATGCGCGGGGGTGCATGGAATTATGGGTGTGGGCACGCACACACGTGATCCCACGCATCTCCCCCCCTTTTTGGCACGCGAACCAAAAAAGGTTCGCCATCACTGCCCTATACCATCTCAGGCAAATGGTTGTCTAGTCTCTTGTTGAAAACCTCCAGTGACAGAGCACCCACAACTTCTAGAGGTAAGCTGTTCTGTTAATTAAATGCTTTTACTGTCAGGAAATTTCTCCTTAGTTCTAGGTTGCATCTCTCCACCCATAATTTCTTGTCCTGCCCTCAGGTGCTTTGGAGAATAGGTCAAGCCCCTCTTCTCTGTGAGAGTCCCTCAAGTACTATCATGTCACTCTTGTTGTTGTCCATGTACAATCTGCCAAGACTGGGAAGGAACCACAACATGTGTGAGTCTGTGATTTGCAAATCACGATTTCTGAATTGTCTTCAAGGGCAGCCCCATGCAAAGCATACTGTAGTAGTCCAGACAGAAGGCGCTTAAGAGGAAAGAAAATATAAGAATGGAATTATCAGACAGCAGAAGTTCTAGTAGCCGAAGATGGCTGAAATGTTCTGTGCTGTTCCAGGCATGGCACTAGAATTCTGATGCCTTCATTTTCCTTCCTTCCTTCCTTCCTTCCTTCCTTCCTTCCTTCCTTCCTTCCTTCCTTCCTTCCTTCCTTCCTTCCTTCCTTCCTTCCTTCCTTCCTTTTTCCTTTATCCTAATTTCTATAACTGTCCATCACAGCTAAGTAATTCTTGGCAGTTTACAATTCTAAAACTGTTAAAACAAATACCCCCACCCCAATAAATACATACAGCAGCTGAGGTAGTGAACCAACTAACAGTAAATCCAAAAATGAGGCCTTTAACACATTGTGACCTCCAGGCCCTGCTTCTTTTCACACTGGACTGGCACCTGCCATCTTAAACTGCAGGAAGCTCCTGCCATCTCTATAAATGTGATCACCAGGCCAGCAGCGACCTGTTGTTGTGACAGGAGCATGCCTGATAGGATGGGGACATACCAGTGTATGCAGCAGTGAAAGCTACTTCCCTTCCCTACCGGTTCGAACGTGCACGCTTTGCACGTGTGTGCCACCATCGTGCACACTTTTTCACCCTCTGCGCATGCACAGAAGGCTTCATGCATGCGCAGAGGGTTAAAAACAAGAAAATGGCAACATCCGGGAGGGTGGGTGGAGCCTCACGCTGCCACTGCTACCGGTTCTCCGAACCACCAACGGCCGCTGCTACCAGTACGCCCGAACCGGGCCAAACCGGTAGCATTTCACCCCTGAGTATATGGTGCTGTCAAAAAAGTCAAGATGGCAACTACAATGGTGCAGTTGAGGGTACAGTATTGACTTTTTTGATCCCTCAATAGACAAGCCAGTCTGGGCATTTGTTTGCCATCCGGTTCTTCAAGTCTGCTTGGTGGAAACCATATTACAACTGGGGTAAATGGGCATTTTTGGCTGGATTCTGTTTTGGGTTCTGCTTGCAAGTTGGCATCCAAAGTTGAGCAAAAGAGCCAGGCAACTTTGACTAGTCAAGTTCTCTAGATGCCCCTAAAGAAATTAGAACTAGTAGTCAATGTCTTGGACTATCTGCCCGAGGTTTGCATAATCCACATTATAAATAGGCCAATACAGATGTGGGGAAGTCACACAGTCCAAGATTGAAAAAACATTGACCTACACCATTGCAACTGAATTTTGGTTGTTTTGACCCTGCAGACACCTCTGATGGCGGGCCTAGGTGAAAGCAATTCCAGCTAGCCCCAAAGATGAGTGAGGGACTCTTGTGAAGCAAGGATAAATATCAGCCAAAATAAAATGGGTGCAAAGGTGCCACCAAAGGTAGCAGCAAAAACATCATCCCTATCTCAATTAAAATAGAATCCTGAGAGCTGTTTCAGTAATTGTGGTTTCTGGGGTCATTGACATCATTGGGCAGAAAGAAGAATCCAATTCTGTTCACCACGGGATGTCTTGTGAACTAAGCTTGAGTGGAAACTGACATAAATGATTTCTCCGGCTGAGACAGGTCTCCCCTTGCGGCTAAACCCAGCACCAGCATGACCTGGTATCTTCTTGGTCCTGCCATGACCCCTTGATGTTGCCTTCATCCCCTCCCCAGCTCTTAAATGAGGCCGACTTAAGTCATCCTTATCCGAACTGGTATGAAAGTAGTTTTCCCCTTAAGCCAAACTGCCTCTAATGACAGCTGCACAGTATGTGAAGTCTGTCCCATTTTGTCACACAATACATCAGTCAGGAAACCAGAAGGGGGTGAAAACTGAATGCAGCTTCTTGGTGTTGTGGACTGAAGCGGGCATCTACTGCCTCCTCTGCTTCCTTGGCTGCAGCCATTCTGCAATTAAGAACCGGGCAGGGCAACACTGTCCTGATAGTTGTCCTCTGGATTTGCACAACTATTCTCTGACTGTAATACTGCTAAAGACTACTACAATATCTTTTTGCTTGAAATTCAAAGAGTCATTAAATTATATGTACCACTAATAATCACCAAAACCAAGAAAAATAAATTACCCATAAAAATAAGGAAGCTCCAATCCAAAAAAGAGATCTCTTTGGCGAAAAAATAAAACAGGTTATGTTGCTAACTTTAAAAGCCGTTACAAAAGTCTGTGTCACCAAATAAAGACTGAATGCACCAATTATCACATCAATCAAGAAGAAAACCTGCCTTCTATAACTTTGTAAACAACCAACTCAAAGATTCAAGAACCATCCCACCCCTTAAAGGACTGAATGGTAAAGACTATAACGATGAAACCGTCAAAGCCAACCTCTTTAACACATTCTTCGGCTCAGTCTTTGTAAACAGCAATGGCTCATGCCCAATATTTCCTAGTCGTACCACAATTAACTTCAACGATCTAACACAAATCGATTTTACAGACGATAATGTTAAAAAGGCATTACGCAACCTAAAACCATCTCTATCTATTGGACCTGCTGGATTATGTACATACTTCTTAAAAAAGCTCTCCACAACCTTGGCTGAACCTCTAAGCACAATTTTTGAAAAATACTTCAGGACTAGCTCCTTACCCAACCTATGGTCACTAGCCACAGTCATCCCTATCTTCAAAAAAGGAGATCCAAGTAATGTTGAAAATTACAGACCAATCTCTTTGTGTTGCATCACATGCAAAGTCATGGAATCAATCATAAACCAATCCATTACACTCCACTTAGAAACTAACAACCTACTCTCCAGCAAACAATTTGGTTTCAGAAAAAAAATTATCCTGTAATCTGCAACTCCTACACTGCAAAAACATATGGACCACTCAACTTGATCAGGGTAAAACAATAGACGCAATTGACATAGACTTTTGTAAAGCCTTTGATTCAGTAGTACACGACAAACTTCTTCTGAAACTAAAATCCTATGGCGTCTCTGGACCCCTACATGATTGGATAACTGCGTTCCTGTCTAACAGACAACAAGTGGTTAAAATAGGGAGTGCCCTATCAAATCCTGCTCCTGTCAACAGTGATGTCCCTCAAGGCAATGTTCTAGGACCAATATTCATACTTTAACACCACTGACAATGCTGCTACCCTTCAAAAAGACCTTGACCATGTAACGGAATGGTCATACAACTGGCAACTTCAAATCTCAACCAACAAATGCTCTGTCTTACACATAGGCTAAAAGAATCAGAATACAAAATACAAACTTGGAGGAAACAAACTTGTAGACGACCCTCATTCTGTCAAAGACCTTGGAGTACTCATATCCAACGACCTAAGTGCCAGAGCCCACTGTAACAACATTGCCAAAAAGGCACTAAGAGTTGTTAATCTAATCTTGTGTAGCTTCTTCTCTGGCAATATTACACTGCTAACCAGAGCATACAAAACATTTGCCAGACCAATCCTAGAATACAGCTCACCTGTCTGGAACCTGCACTGCATATCAGATATTAATACAATCGAGAGAGTCCAGAAATATTTCACAAGAAGAGTCCTCCACTCCTCTGCTCGCAATAAAATACCTTATTCCACCAGACTTGAAATATTGGGATTAGACAATCTACAACTACGTCGCCTCCGATCTTCTAAATGTAATTCATAAAATCATATACCAAAATGTCCTTCCTGTCAATGATTACTTCAGCTTCAACCGCAACAATACACGAGCACGTAATAGATTCAAACTTAATGTAAACTGCTCCAAACTCAACTGCAGAAAATACGACTTCAGCAACAGAGTAATCAATGCCTGAAATGCACTACCTGACTCTGGTTTCTTCCCCAAACCCCAAAAACTTTAACCTTAGACTGTCTACAGTCGACCTCTCCCCGTTTCTAAGAGGTCTGTAAGCAGCGTGCATAAGCGCACCACTGTGTCTACCGTCCCTGTCCTACTCTCCTATTGTCCTCTTTTATCGGTACTTTTTAAATTTATGTTATGTTTATACAAACAACTACTATCCTGTACATATTTGACAAAATAAATAAATAAAAATAATAATAAAAAAAATAAACAGTGGTACACTCATAATTTTTAGGAGGGCCAGTTTGGTCTAGTGATTAAGGAACCAGGCTAGAAAGGAGGAGACTGTGAATTCACGTCCCACCTTAGGCATGAAATTCAGCTGGATAACTTTGGGCCAGTTACTCTCTCTCAGCCCAAGCCACCTCACAGGGTTGTTGTTGTGGGTAAAATAGTAGAACAGTGTATTAGATATGTTGGTTGCCTTGAGTTATTTGTAAAAATAATAAAGGTGGGAAATAGGAAGGAAGGAAGAGAAGGAAGGAAAGGAAGGAAGGAAAGAAGGAGAGAGAAAGAAAGAGAGAGAGAGAAAAAAAAAGAAAGAAAGAAAGAAAGAAAGAAAGAAAGAAAGAAAGAAAGAAAGAAAGAAAGAAAGAAAGAAAGAAAGAAAGAAAGAAAGAAAGAAAGAAAGAAAGAAAGAAAGGCATCTCTTGGCCTTCCTCTATCGCTGCATGCAAGGGTTTTCTGCCCCAGTACATCATAGTTTGTTCAGGGAGATAAGATGCAGAGATTCCAGCATTTCTACACAAGGTTGGAAGCAGTTAGTGGCTAAAATTTCAAGGGAGACTGGGCAAAATTATGGCCTAAAGACAGATTGTTCACTCAGTAATACTGGACTTTGGACCTGGATGAGTTTAATGTGAGTCATAGTCACTCATGCCCTAGTCATCTCCAGATCTATTATTGTAATGCGCTGTACATGGGGCTGCCCTTGAAGAGTATCCAGAAGGTTCAATTATTGAAGAATGCAGTGATGTTGGCAGTTGCAGTATGTGTACTTCCAGAACAGCACAGGTTATACCTCTGCTCCATAAACTGCATTGGTTGCCAGTTTGCTTCCAGGTCCAATTCAAGATGCTGGTTTTGACCTTTAATGGCATGGAACTAGGTTAACTATGGAACTGTCTTCTCCCCATTACATCAGCATCAGGTCTGGCAAAGAAGGTATGCTGTGGGTTCAATCTGGTAGGGGCCTACGCTTGGCGGGTCCCAAGATGTGGGCACTGCGCCCATGGCACCCACCCTATAGAACAGTCTTTTCAACCCAAATCAGGTTAACTCCATCCCTGCTGATCTCCAGAAGATCCCTCAAGATCTGGTTGTGTTATCAGGCCTGGGAGTTCTAAAGTACCAGTAACAAAGGAAAGAGAAATATTATAAATAAATGTGATCTTTGTGACCCAGCTCTTTATGAATCTGTTCTTGTTTTTTAGTTTAACTTTATTTAGCTGAGATTATGACTGAATGAATGCTGGAGGATGGACAAAGGTGAAAATTCAGCATAGGTGGGAACTGGACAGGTGCTGCACGAACTGAATCAGATCAGATCAGAAATGTTTTTCAAACCTGGCAACTTTATGATATGTTCCCAAGTAGGGGAATTATGGGAGTTGAATCCACACATCTTAGTTGCCAAGTTACAAAAATAGGTAAGAGACCTGCAGCCAGACTGGCCTTATTCCCATTGCATTGATATGACAGAGCTGTTTTCCTCACTGGCTGAGGATGAACTAAACCAGGATCTCTGTTTCTCGTGCTCTGGGCATGTGAAGTCAAGACAGCCCCATCTGGCAGTGAGCCAGATCAGAGGTGAGAAAAGGAGGCGTTTGGGCAATGAAAACTATGCAGTCAGCTCAGAACATCAAAAAGGCCCTGCCTGAACCTGAGCGGAACAGAAAATCTTACACTCTGCTAAACTGATAGGCAACCTGGTCAGAGACCAGCCATCCTCTTTTGCTCTGCATCTCAAAATCCTGGTGCACCTTTTCAGAAAGTTGGGTAAAGGCTGCTTGGAGCTGATTTTGGAAAGGAAAGGTTCAGGTGGAAGATTGAGGGCATAGCAATCAGGCAGAGGCCCCAATCAAGGTGCAGAAGTTATAGGGGAGCCTGGAAAAGGAGGAAAAATACTCAAGATGGTGGCCATGACCACCTCAGTCATGTTGCTCAAAGACACACCTCTTTGTATGTGCAACGCAACACATGTAAATAGGGCAGGGCTTTAATGGCCTGGTTGGGGCCACCATCTTGCCTTTTCTTATCTTCTCTCTGGATACCCTTGAAAGCAAGGAGTGTGAACTAGCTTTCTCTTATCCAGGCCTGCTTTGGGTCTGTTCAGCCATGAGTCCAATCATCCCCAACCCACAAAGCCCATGGCTGGGCCAAGGAGAACTTCAGTCCAATCCATCTGGAGGGCAACCTGCTGAGGAAGTTGGAAGTACATCAACAATCCTTTTTCCATCTGATGCTAACCTATTTATTTATTTGTTTGTTTGTTTGTTTGTTTGTTTGTTTGTTTTTGTCAAGTACGTGTTGGTAATATACATACTGGTAGATATAACATTGTTTATATACATAAGATGAGTACTGATAAGAGGGAACATTAGAACAGGGATGGTAGGCACGCTGGTGCACTTATGCACACCCCTTACTGACCTCTTAGGAATTGGGTGAGGTCAACAGTGGACAGTCTAAGGGTAAAGTTTTGGGTGTTAGGTGACGAAACCACAGAGTCAGGTAGTGAGTTCCAGGCATTTACCACTCTGTTGCTAAAGTCGTATTTTCTACAGTCAAGTTTGGAGCAGTTCACTTTGAGTTTGTATCTGTTGTGTGCTCGTGTATTGTTGTGGTTGAAGCTGAAGTAGTCATTGACAGGAAGGACGTTGTAGCAGATAATTTTATGAGTTATGCTTAGGTCGTGCCGAAGGCGACGTAGTTCTAAGCTTTCTAAGCCCAGGATTTCAAGTCTGGTTGCGTAAGGTATTCTGTTGCGAGTAGAGGAGTGGAGGACTCCTCTACTCGCAACAGCTCTTTTTGCGAGCTCTTCCATGTGTAGCAAGTCACAATGCATTTATGGTGATTGTATCAATCACAGCGGAATGCTTTTCCACCATAGGCAGTTTTTGAATCATGATTTGAAATCCAGAGTTGCTGGTTCAGGCAACATATTCCAATCTTCCAGATTCTGGGAAGGAAGCTGTTGGAATCAACCAGACAACTTTCTTTGGTGTCTCTGGCAGAAAATGAGTCTGTGAACAAAGGAGAGGACAAAACAAACAGCCACAGAAAGTGAGCGGGTCTCCTCGACTGGTTGAGCCTGTTCCTCGACTAGCCAGGCCTGCCTTCCCCACAGGCCTGGCCTCCTGTCTGCTTGTACTTTTGCACTTTGAGCTCTGCAGGCAAGTGGGTGGGGAGTGATCCAGACTGGCTCACAACTTTCTTTGTCTTCTGGAGGAGTATCCCGTGTTTGTCTGACCTTAGCTTTGACAATGAAATCTAGAAACTTTTTTCATAGAAAGTAAAGCTGCAGGGGCTCAAAAATGGTCAATAATAAAAACACAAACTGTAGCAGATGCGAATGTATTGTACATGGGGGAGGGGTGTTGTAAGTGAAAACATACGGTCATAGCATCATTGCACAAATGGTGAGAATTAATTGTGTGATGCAAAACTCCCCCGTTGCATTATTCCCATCAGTTGTGCAATTTAGTATTAATTTATTTATTAAACAAATTTATATAGCCACTCAACTCATGCACAGTGACGCCAGACGATGTACAATATTACAAATCCACTGTTAAAAACCACAGTTTAAATCTCCCAGCCTGGGGTGATGGCAACAGAAAAAGACAAGCCACTTGTTCCACTCAAAATGGGGTTTCCAGACCCACTGACAAAACGATGTCTTTAAGGAAAATCAACGATTATCTCTGGAGGAATGATGTTCCACAGTGCGGGAGCCACCACACAGGTCCCTTTTCCTAGATCCCACCAGTTGTATTTCTTGATAGTTGGCCTGCCTTCCCGCTCTGGTGGGCCAGGTATATGTAACTTGACCCCAAACCATCAGGGATGGGTTCCTTCTGGTTCGGACCGGTTTGCCCGAACCGGTAGTGATCCGCTGGTGACATCATGATGATGTCACCGGATCGGTCTGTGCTGGTCTGTGGGTGCCGCCATCTTTTTTTTTGAACTTCCAATAATAACAATAACAATAATAAATGGAATAGGGCATCAATCGGGGTGGTAGTGGTGCCAGCAGACTCTTGACCTTTTTTATCACCTTGCAGGCATCCTGGAGGACAGCTACTCGCAGCTTCCTTTGCTGATCCTCCTTTTTGGCTCCAAACCTTCCTCTCCACTGCTAGGATTTCTG
The DNA here is from genome assembly GCA_023053685.1 of Diadophis punctatus similis. Taxonomy (NCBI): domain Eukaryota; kingdom Metazoa; phylum Chordata; class Lepidosauria; order Squamata; family Dipsadidae; genus Diadophis; species Diadophis punctatus. The sequence goes on along the minus strand of JALIGW010000027.1, from coordinate 5,995,481 downwards.
CCTTCAGGACTTCCTTGGCAAAAAAAAGGGAGATGGCGGTTGCTGCCCCTATTTGCATCACTCCTAGACAGAAGGAGAAACCTTTCGGCTTGCAATGTATGTTTTGAACACACACACACACACACACACACACACACACACACACACAGAGAGAGAGAGAGAGAGAGAGAGAGAGAGAGAGAGAGATTTTTGAGACAAGACCCCAGGGAACTCTGAGGCTGCACAAAGATCTTTCTTTCCTTCCTCTTCTCTGCTTCTTTGGGCTTTGCTGCGGTTGCCAGGGCAACCCTGCAGTGGCCAAGGCTGGGCCCCAAATCAGCAGCTGCCTTCCTGCCACCTGCCTTGGAGAAGATGAGGAACCGGGCAGGAAAGAGATGGGGACTTCACAGATGGGCTTTGGAATACCTAGCACTAGAATGCGCAAAAGCCGTTCAGGTCTGAATTCCGCTGCAAAATGGCCAAGGTTTTAAAGAAGAGATTGGATAGCCATTTGTCCGGAATGGATTAGGGCCATGATGGTGAACCTATGGCACGCGTGCCACAGGTGGCACACGGAGCCATATCTGTGGGCACGTGAGCCATTGCCCTAGCTCAGCTCCAGCACGCTGGAACTCCCAGAAGTCTCCATGAGGCCCATTTTGGATGCCAGATAAGTACAGGTCTCGCACGGAGGTTCTGGGAGGGTGTTTTCGGCCTCCGGAGGGCCTGGGGGGCAAAGGAGGCCATTTCCCTCCCCTCCAGGCTCCAAGAAAGCCTCTAGAGCCTGGGGAGGGCAAAAAATGGGCCTACCGGGCCCACCGGAAGTCTGGAAATGGGCCGTTTCCACCCTCCGGAGGCTTCAGGGAGGCCTGCTATGCCTGAAACGGCGCGGGAGACGGGCTTGAGCACATGTGCGTGGAGCGTGAGGGGGTTGCGTGCGCATATGCAGGGGGTGGGGCAGCAGGGGGATCATGCGCGCATGCACAGGGGGGCGGGGAGCATGGGGGGCATTGAATTATGGATGTGGGTTTGGCACCCGAGGAAAAAAGGGTTCGCCATCACTGGATTAGGTTCTCCTGCTTGAGCAGGGCTCCAAGACTTCCAAGTCTCCTTCCAACTCTGTTACTCTATAATTCTGCTAAATTCTGGAGAAATCTCTGTACTGCGCATGCGCATGCCCCTTCCGAAGGATAGCTGCAAGATGGAGAGAAGTTTCTGCAGGGATGCAAACCCCAGCAGCACCCCACTTTTGGCCCCAAAAAGTGAAGAAGAGCATCAAATGCAGCTTCTTTGCTGCGGATTCTTTTATGGCAGTGTTTCCAACTTTGGGAACTTTTAAGATGTGTGGACTTCAACTCCCAGAATTCCCTAGCTAGCCATGCTGGCTAGGGAATTCTGGGGGTTGAGGTCCCCATGTCTTAAAGTTCTCAAGGTTGAAAACTCTTCTTTTATGTGTTTTATAAGAACAAAAAGAAAAAAAAACAAGTGGAACAGCTTTCCTCTGAGATATGGATGCCCCCAACACTGTTAGACTTCCCTATAATGCTATAGCTCACCCCCCTGCCCCTGGCATTTGGCCCCAGAGATAAAGCAATATTTGCAGGTTGCTTGATCTTCATTGTTGGGTTTTGTTTGCTGCCAGAAGTTGGGACTTTCTTCTACCATCTCTGACATGTGTGACCAGGATCAGGTGTTCTTATCACTGCTTTTAATTCTTGCGCACCTCCCAATATCATTGTTATAAAATAGGAGGCCATGTGAATAAGTTAAATGCATCCTTTGTTTATTTATTTGCTGTTCTTTATTTGCTGTTCTTATATGCCGCCCTACTCCCTGGGGACTCAGGGCGGCGTACAACAGAATATAAGAACAATATAAAAAAAACAGTAACAGAAAAATAATAAATGATTTAAAACATTAATTAATTTAAAAAATTAAAAAGCCCAAACAACACATTCATACCTGGCGGAGACCTCAGATGTTCAACGGTCACATCACCCCGCCTGCAGGAAGAGCCATGTCTTAATAGCTTTCCGGAAGGCCAGCAAGGTGGGGATAGATCGGATATCTGGGGGTAGTTGGTTCCAGAGAACCGGAGCCCCCACAGAGAAGGCTTTCCCCCTTGGTCCTGCCAACCGACATTGCCTGGTTGAAGGGACCTGGAGGAGACCGACTCTGGGACCTAACTGGTTGTAGGAATGTATGAGGTAGGATGCGGTCCCGGAGATAACCTGGTCCTAAACCATGTAGAGCTTTAAAGATGATAATCAACACCTTGAATTGCACCCGGAGACCAATGGGCAATCAATGCAGCTGGCGGAGAATGGGTGTTACGTGGGTGTATCTGGAGACACCCACCACAGCTCGCGCAGCCGCATTTTGCACCAATTGCAGTCTCCGAATACTTTTCAAGGGTAGCCCCATGTAGAGCAATGTAAAGGATACATAAAATGGGTGCTGCCGTTGGCCCCATTTCCCTCTGGACACCTGTTCCCAAGTAGGGATGTCCCACAGGGTGTGCCCACCAAGTCAAGATGGAAGACGTATCGGCACAATTGTAGCCTGCAGCTTTTTGACATGAATCTTATGTGTGATTCATGAAAAGGGTGGAGATTTGATCACATGAGTGCAGGTGCCATGTTGACTTTTTTGACCTGCAAATGCTTCTCTTCCTAAGCAACCATTCAAGACAGTCCTACTCAAAAGCTGATGAGTCTGTTTTTGCTACTGGCATCAAGGCAGCTGATCACTGTCTCCATCCTTTACTGTACTTGGAAATGGATCTGAAACGGTTCCCTGCTATATAGGTGGAGTGAGGGCCAGATCCATTTCCCCAAAGAATAACTCAAAGGGGAAAAAAGCTGCCACCCTGGAAAATCCCACCCTCTTTTGTAGTGAGACTATTATATGCACAAAGGTAGAAAGGTTTGTTTTACCCACAGTGACGGAATGCATAGTGAAGATGATGAGGCTTGCCGAAATGGCCGGCTTTAATTAGAGACAAGACATTAAGTTTAAAGCTGATTGGAAAGCCCTGATTCACTATTTGCATGAAATAGGAAAAAAGTGAAATCATGATGTGTGGCTTTGAAATAAGGAAAAAAAATACACTTTGAAAAATTGTAAGCAATGCTGTAACCATGGAGTGAGAGGTTAATTTACATTAATGCTAATAACCAAGGCATTCAAGTGTGATGAGTGCCATAGAAATATGATAATATATTCAGAAAATCAGGAGACATTTCTTTATGTTTCTTACTTTTCTATTTTTTTCCTGCATTTTTGGTTTTGTTTTGTCTTCTTTCTTCTCTCTCCATTTTAAATAGACATTCTTGTTAATTTTTATCTTTTATTATAAATAGCTAGAAAGACAGACAGACAGACAGACAGATAGATGATAAAAAATCTCACTGTGTTCTGTTTGCAGAGGGCAAAAGTAGTCAGAAATCGAGGGAATCTGGGTGACCATGCAGTAATTACAAGCTTTATTTTAAATTATGATAATTATGGACTTTAAGAGTTGGTAAACATGTTGTGGGTGCTGGTGAGCATCTTAACCCTTTATTATCCAGCCTAACCATTGCATTTTTCAAAGTGGTGGCCTAGAACTCTAAAAACGTGGGGAAATCTTTAGGGCACACCAACTCCTCACGTGGGGCAAAGAAACAGGTGGAAAATAATTGCTTGAATTAAAGGAACTTCCTTTCAATTCCTTTTCTATTTCCTAGACTGGTGTTTCAAACTTGACACTCATGCTGGGAATCCTGGGAGTTGAAGTCTATAAAGTTTGAAAAACGCTGTCTTAGACTACATGTATGTGCTGCAGCCATTCCCGCTCCTTAGCTTGTGGAGAGGTAATGTGGCCCCTAAATGCTCTTGCTGTAGCATCCCATACAAAGATGGAGAGTGATGGGACTTGTGGTCCAGCAGAATGCCTTTCTCTTACACTATTGTCTGATCTACCAGCAGGCTTCAAAGTGTGCTGTCTATCCAGCTGTTTTGCTTCTTCTGAAATGAAAACTGTTTTTAAACACAGCAACCTTTTTCAGTATGCTCTTTTCAGCAGAGAATTAATACCGACACACATACACACAAGAGTATACCCTGAAAGTCACAGTGGGGTTAAGAAGTTTTGCCCACTGCAGTGTGGCTCTTGAATGTTATGTATTAAGATTTGAATTGAGTAAGTATGTCTCCACCAAGGTCCGCTTTGCAGAGCGGGAAAATGGAAGCTGCTGATTGGTTAAGCCAGCCGGCAACTCTCTATTTATTATTATTTATTTATTTATTGTTAGGTTCTTCTATGCCGCCCTACTCCCTAAGGATTATTTAAAGAGAGCCTTGCCGGGCTGGTGCTTTTGCTGGTTACTACTACATTAAATTAAAGAGCTGTTAGTCACAATACTGTCTCCAGCTCTTCAGTACCAGAACTCAACAACTGCCTTGCTTAACAATGAAAATTCTGGTCCCAATTGTGGTCAGAAGTCGAGGTCTACCTGCACAGCAGTTCCTGTCTGGGCTTGTGATCAGATCTGGCTACAGTGAATGAAATGTGCATTTTTCATCGATGTGTAGAGATCCTTTCCTGCAAGTGAGATCATCTGAAATCTGAAAGACCTTTCTTCTGGCCACTTGAAACAACAAAACAGCCAAATGATTCAGTGCAAAATGCACAACCGGCCCATTTTAATGTGAACTCATTCCTGGGTGGTTGAGATAGTTGCCCGCAGGGCTGTCATTTTGATGCTGCAGCAGATTAGAATTCAGCATGTGCGGAAAACCTTCCTTTTACACTCCCGGCTCGCCTTCCCCACAGGCAGCTGATCTTCAAGGGCAGAAGTTTAAAGAGTCTGGTGGACCTTCAAGGCAGTAAATACATATCATGGCTCAAGGGCCCTGGGGGCTGGAGGAAGACAATTCTCAGTCTTGCTTTGTCATCGTGCTTCCTTCCTGTACGATGGGAGGAAAACAGAGAGTTGGTCATCCGCTCACTGTGAGGATACAGCTCAATAAACACCACCAAAACAAATGCCCCAAACCCACAAATGTTTCTGCAGTCCAGGCAGAAAGCCACTCCAATTTTTCTTTGCAAAAGAGGAATTCCTAAAAGCTGTTGCAGAATTACTCAGGACCCAGCAGCGTTTCTCAACATTAAGATGGGTGGACGTCAACTCCCAGTCTTGGGAGTTGAAGTCCACCCATCTTAAAGTTGTCCAGGTTGAGAATCACTGAGATGGAGGCTCTCCTTGTCATGCTAGCAGATCTTCCTCTTCACCCTTCAGCTGTTAAATGGCAAATAATCAAAATGAATGGATACCACAAACATAGTTAGTTAAATGCATCGCAATCCATTGGACCCGACAAAGAAATACAGGTAATCCTTGACTTACAACAGTTCATTTAGTGTCCATTTAAAGTTACAACGATACTGAAAAAAGTGACTCATGACCAGAGGTGGGTTCCTCCCAGTTCGGACCGGTTTGCTCAAACTGGTAGCGACCCGCTGGTGATGTCACAATGATGTCACAGAACTGGTTCGGTCGGTGCCGGTCCGTGGGGGCTGCCATCTTTTTTTTGAATTTTTTTTATTATTTTTTTTGAATTTTTTTAAATTATTTTTTTAAAAAAAATATTATTTTTTTGGATTTTTTTTGAATTTTTTTTTTCATTTCTTCTGAGCATGCCCAGAAGCTGAGTTTCCGGCACTGTGCATGCGGTCGCCATCTTGTTTTCAGCTTTTTTTAAAAAAAAATTATTTTTCGGCACTGCGCATGCACGCGCGAGCGAAGCACGTGCGCACCCACAAGGCATGCCCACGAGGTGCGCCCACATGGTGTGGGAGGAAGTGAACCAGCAGCGAGGTAAGTTAGAACCCACCCCTGCTTATGACCATTTTTCACACAATCATTGGGGCATAGTCCCCATAGTCATGTGATAAAAATTCAGGTGCTTGGCAACTGACTCATATTTAAGATGGTTGCCGTGACCTGAGGGTCATGTTATCACTTTGTGCGAACTTCTGACAAGCAAAGTCAATGGGGAAAACAGATCCACTTAACAACCGTGTTACTAACTTAATAACAGCACTGTTTCACTTAACAGCTGTGGCAAGAAAGGTCGTAAAATGGGGCAAACTGCACTTAACAAATGTCTCACTTAGCAACAAATTTTTTTTGGCTCAATTGTGGTTGTAAGTTGAGGACTACCTGTACATGCTGATATCGACCGTTATCATCCTTTGAACCAATTGCACAGAGCAAAGCATCCCTCCTAAGAGAAAAGAATCCTAAGTTTTGAACCTGGGCAAGATTGGATAGAACTCAAATGAAGTGCCAGATCTGGAGACTCACATCTCTTTTTATTTTCATGGGCCTTTCTAGTCAGATTCCCAATCCAGAGGCCTTTTGTCCTTTTCTAATAGGATCCACTTTCTAGGGCAATAACAGAAGGCAGATTCACTGAACAATTGTGTGATTCATTTAACTGCAGTGATCCACTTAACAACTGGGGCAGAAAAGATCATAAAATTGGATATGACACATTTAATAACCAACTTGTTCAGTTGAGACAGAAATTCTGGTCTCAACTGTGGTCGTATGTCAAGGACTACATGAATCATTTTTAAAAATCAATATCCTGACACTTGTAAATCTGCTTTTAAAAAACAAAGGGGAAAATAGACTTCTATAAGATTCCGCCAGATTTTTGCACAAGATAATCTTGCTACCCGCTTCATGGATTACTGCCTTGTCGTGGCGAAGAGGCTTGCGTAGCTCAATGAAGCTATGAGCTATGCCATGCAGGGCCACCCAAAATGGACATGTGATAGCAGAGAGCTCTGACAAACCGTGATCCACTGGAGAAGGAAATGGCAACACACTCCAGTATCTTTGCCATGAAAACCCCATGGACAGTACCAAAAGGCAAAAAGATATGACGATGGAAGATGAGGCCCTCAGGTCGGAAGATGTCCAATATGCTACTGGGGAAGAACAGAGGGCTAGTACTAGTAGTGCCAGAAAGAGTGAAGCAACTGAGCCAAAGCCGAAAGGACGCTCGCTCAGCTGTGAATGTATCTGGTGGTGAAAGGAAAGTCTGATGCTGTAAAGATCTTTTCCCCATAGGAACCTGGAATATAAGATCCATGAATCAAGGCAAGCTGCACGTGATCAAACAAGAGATGTCAAGACTGAACATCTATATCTTAGGAATCAGTGAACTAAAATGGACAGGAATGGGTGAATTTAATTCAGATGACCATCAGGTATACTACAGGCAAGAATCCCTCAGAAAAAATGGAGTAGCCTTCATAGTCAATAAAAGAATAGGAAAAGCAATACTGGATACAATCCCCAAAATGACAGAATTATCTCAGTTCGAATCCAAGCAAACCATTCAATATCGCTATGGTTTTCCCAGTTGCAATGTATGGCTGTGAAAGTTGGACCATAAAAAAAGCTGAGCACCAAAGAATTGAGGCCTTTGAACTATGGTGCTGGAGAAGACTCCTGCGAGTCCCTTGGACTGCAAGGCGATCAAACTGGTCAGTCCTAGAGGAGATCAACCCTGACTGCTCTTTAGAAGGCCAGATCCTGAAGATGAAACTGAAATACTTTGCCCGCCAAATGTGAAGGAAGAACTCACTGGAGAAGAAGAGCCTAATGCTGGGAAAGATTGAGGGCAAAAGAAGAAGGGGATGGCAGAGAATGAGGTGGCTGGATGGAGTCATTGAAGCAGTCGGCGTGAGCTTAAATGGACTCCAGAGGATGGTAGAGGACAGGAAGGCCTGGAGGAACGTTGTCCATGGGGTCACGATGGGTCGGACATGACTTCGCAACTAACAACAAATCTTGCTACTCTGCCCATAAACTGCATTACAAAATCAGCCGTACAGAATATAATGCCATTGAAAGGGGTGAAGCTGTTACTGTCACTTACAAGCTGAAGGGCAGACAGGAACAGGAAAAATCACTTTCCCACACCATACTTTTAGGGTCTAAATCTCAGAACTTACTGAAAACTAACAAAAATTGTGTAGGAGGAACTTCCTGGTAAGATGCAGGATGTAGATGGGTTTCTTCCAGAAGCCCTATTTAAATGTTTTTCTTGCCACCACAAATTACAAAACTGGCATTCCAGAGTACCCTGTATGCTTTGATCCTCAGTTTTGTTACAATAAAAGAGACTTATTCTTGGAATTCTGTCCTCAGCTCTTTTGCCACTAAGTTTTTAAAGAAACATCCATGGCCTTGAAGCAAAGATGCCAAGTATTATAGATTCTGAGATCTTTTATATCACTGTAGCTCCACTAGCTGGATTGCAAACCATCACGAAGATCACCCCAGTTGGTGAACATGGCATGGGAAGAATCTACTGCAGTGTCCCTGGGGAATTCTGGGAGTTCAAGTCCATACATTCTAAAGTGGCTAAGGTTGAGAAACACTGATCTGCTGAGAGGACTGGAACAATAGCTGACAATGTCATCTGGATGTTTACTCAATCTATGGAGCTTGGAGAAGTGGAGAGATCCAGTGAAGATCTTTCACGTCCTTGGGGCTTTGGAAGATCAGTTGGTATTGATGTGACTGTCCTTGGTGTCTCTGTGCTTAACTTTGTTACACTTATATGAGATGTATTAGGTATGTTTGATGACTGTGTGTTTTTATGATGCTTTATGATGTGCTTATAATGGTGACGCAGAGTCTTTTGCTACAAATACTGTGAAATAAATAAAATGTACTTTTCAGAAAGGTTAAATTGAGGCGAACCTGGATCTATGCCTAAAGGAGGATAACATCTTGAGGGCTGGGGCTTAGAATCAGGGTTTTCTCAGCTCTTCTTCTTTACAAGGGTGAAGTCACAATAACTTTATTTTCTGGATAAAATTCCTCCTGGGGAGGGGGATAAATCTTCCTGGAAGAGATTTGACTGGGGGATAAATCTTCCAACGTCACCACTAATCTAAGATGAAGCATCAGCTGATATTCAAAACCTGTGTCCTGGTACAAATATTTATATTCTTCCACTGAGAACAGCTATAAAAATCTACAAATAATAACTTGAAGCTTAATAAAAAGTAAAGGCAGGCTTGTTTCCTGGTGTTTTCATGGAAAAGGCTATGTAGGTTTCTTCATGCCAAGGTAAGATTAGCTTCCTTAAATCAGATTTATTGGAATGAAACAAAGTTTGAGTACCAATAAAGGAGAATATTTGTTTGAATATTCTGATCAGGATGTCTGTCCAGACACTTTTTAGCTCTTCTGGCCAAGCACTCTTCGAATTTCAGTCCTAATTTTGTATATCTGAGACTTTCTATATGTGACTGGTTTGAATTCTGGGAGTTGCAATTCCAACACAACTGGAGGTTCCAAATTGGGGAATTAGTGGAACATACAACACACCTTCCCATTCTTACGCCCCATCAGGAAAATTCTCATATACTCTTAACTTAGCCATAATCAACTCATTTGCTTGATATCATCTGTTATATTGGTGAGGGAAAGGGAATGGCTCCCTTGAATCACAATCAAAGAAACTTTTAGTTTACTACATAATTGTCCAGTTGAGTTTACAGCTTTGGGGTTTTCTGGTGGCCTCCCATCCTGATTGGATTTTTCAGCCAAGGTCAGCTCTGTGTTACCACCAGAGGTGGGATCCTGCCTCTGATTGCCGGTGCGGTTAATCGCTGAGTTCGGGGCAGAGCCGAAGAAGCTGCTCCCGTTCGCGGAACGGGAGCTTTCCCCGGGCGCTTTCCCCACCCGCATGGATGCCGCCAATTGCGTTCTTTTGCCCTCTGCGCATGCGGAACGCTTTGGGCATGCGCAGAGGGCAAAAGAACGCAATTGGCGGCATCCATGCGGGTGGGGAAAGCGCCAGGGGAAAGCTCCCATTCCGCGAACGGGAGCAGCTTCTTCGGCTCTGCCCCGAACTCAGCGATTAACCGCACCGGCAATCAGAGGCAGGATCCCACCTCTGGTTACCACCCTTCGGGATGCTGAAGTTTCAGTTTTTTCAGAGTAGAGTTTCTCAAACTGGGAGTTGATGTCCACATATCTTAAAGTTGCCAAGGTTGAGAAATTGTGTGTGTGCGTGTGTGCGTGAAAGTGTGTGTGTGTGTGTGTGTGTGTGTGTGTGTGTGTGTGTGTGTGTGTGTGTGAGAGAGAGAGAGAGAGAGAGAGAGAGAGAGAGAGAGAGAGAGAGAGAGAGAGAGAGAGAGAGAGAGAGAGAGAGAGAGAGAGAGAGAGAGAGAGAGAGAGGCTAAAAGTGAAACTACAATTAACAGAGTTATAGACTCAAGATCGTGTGAAGTGTTAATATCATTTTATAATGCCTTGATAAGACCACACTTGGAATATTGCATCCAGTTTTGGTTTCCACAATGTAAAAAGATGTTGAGACTCTCGAAAGTGTGCAGGGAAGAGCAACAAAGATGATTAGGGGACTGGGGGCTAAAATATACAAGGAACAGTTACAGAAATTGGATAGGTCTGGTCTAGTGAAAAGAAGGACTAGGGGTGACATGATAGCAGTATTCCAATATTTTAGGAATTGCCACAAAGAAGAGAGGATTAACCTATTCTCCAAAGCTCCTGAAGGCAGGACAAGAAGTAGTGAATGGAAACTAATCAGAGAGAGAAGCAACCTAGAACTAAGGAGAAATATCCTGACAGTTAGAACAATTAATCAGTGGAACAACTTGCCTCCAGAAATTGTGAAACTCAACACTATGAGTTTTTAAGAAGAGATTGGACAACCATTTGTCTGAAATGATATAAGGTTTCCTGCCTAAGCAGGGGGTTGGACTAGAAGATCTTCCAACTCTGTTATTCTGTTAATATTCATGCCTGTGAATTCATGCCGAGGTGGTGCAGTGGTTAAATGCAGCACTGCAGGCTACTGCTAGTTCAGCAGTTCAGCTGTTCAAATCTCACCGGCTCAAGGTTGACTCAGCCTTCCATCCTTCCGAGGTGGGTAAAATGAGGACCCAGATTGTTGGGGGCAATATGCTGAACTCTGTAAACCGCTTAGAGAGGGCTGTAAAGCACTATGAAGCAGTATATAAGTCTAAGTGCTAAGTGCTATGTATATATATATATATATATATATATATATATATATATAGAGAGAGAGAGAGAGAGAGAGAGAGAGAGAGAGAGAGAGAGAGAGAGAGAGAGAGAGAGAGAGAGAGAGAGAGAGAGAGAGAGAGAGAGAGAGAGAGAGAGAGAGAGAGAGAGAGAGAGAGGGAAGGTCCTTTGCTCTGGCAAACTTCCCAATGCTCTCCAGGCTCTGTTGGTAGACCAGAGCCTTTCTGCGGTTAGGAAATGCACAGAGAGAGCAAGATCCAGCTGTGATTGGGAGAAGGGCCCTCTCACTCACACACACAGTCCCATCTGGGGTGCCAAATTGTTGGAAGAAATGTCCACCTGGGTTCAATTCCAAGTGGCGAGAAAGACACTGGAAACATTTACACTGCTTGGAAGGATGGTTTAATGGAGCAGAACCATTAAGCACATGGTCCTGGTGCAGCTGAACACAGAACTGGAGAGTGAGATATATTTATACCCTCTCTTGAGCCTTGCAAGAAATGTATGCTATTGGTTGTCCCCAGGGAGGTTGGTTGTCCCAGGGAGCTATGCAGGGGTCCAGCTAACCTTGTAAGCTGTCTGTATCCCAGGCTTGGTTGAATCTTGCTGGGTGATGATGTGATGAAGAGGCTTGTGTTCTGAAAGGGTGTTGGGCAATTCCTATTATGGCTTAATGGCTTTGTTCTGGTTTGGATCTTGAGTGAGGGATAATCCTATCATGTCCAGAGGGTGAAGGTCTTTTGTCTTGTACATAGGATGGCCCAGTCTTTCTAGGGCTATTTATTTTATTTTATTTATTTATTTGGGAATTCTTCTATGCCGCCCTACTCCCTAAGGATTTTAAGAACACCAAACAATAAAATCATTAAAAACAGTTTAAAAAGTTAAAAGAAACATACAACACCATACATACCTGGGGGAGACCTCAGATGTAAGTTGTCTCAAATCACCCCGCCTGCAGGAAGAGCCATGTCTTAATGGCTTTTCAGAAGGCCAGCAAGGTGGGGATGATTCGGATCTCTGGGGGAAGTTGGTTCCAGAGAACAGGGGCCCCTACAGAGAAGGCCCTCCCACCTAGGCCCCGCCAGTCGGCATTGTTTGGCTGACGGGACCCGAAGGAGACCCACTCTGTGGGACCTAACCGGTCAAAGGGAAGTATGAGGTAGAATGCGGTCCCGGAGGTAACCTGGACCTAAGCCATGTAGGGCTTTAAAGATGATGATCAACACCTTGAATTGCACCCGGAGACCAATGGGCAGCCAATGCAACTGGCGGAGTATGGGTGTTACGTGGGTGAGTATTAACAAAGGTGGGGGCTGCTTTCCAAGAGCATGCTTCTCCTTTTTTCATCCAGGGATATTCTGCCTTTTAAATATTTCCTAGAATATTTCATTCTTCTAGGAGAGGGGTGGGTGCTAATTTTCTACACTGAAAAGATTTTTCAGAAGTTAGATTGCCATTGCCTCCTTCCCAGGGCTGAAACAGAGTGACAGTCTCAAAGTCACCAGCGGGCTTTGTGCCTTAACTGCTACACCAAACTGGCTCAATTGATGCAGGAAAGGATTACTTAAAAAAAAAAGATTGAGAAAAGACTTGGCCATCCCTGTGTGCTTTGGCACTGACTTAGAAAATAGCCATTCTTGAATAAAGAAACTTCTCAGAGAGACTAGAATCTGCTGACTTACACTTAAAGAAAATGTTCAGTTTGATTTCCTGTGGTATGAATCAGGATAAAGGTTTTCCCCCCTTCATCTCAGTCCATGTGCTAAATGAATTAGTTTACCCAGTTCCAGGATGCTTTTGTTATTATTCACAGCAACTGTTTGGCAGGAAAGTAAGTTCTAAATGCAATAAATAAACGAATAAAATGCGGAGAAGGGCCACTATTAATACTTCAAGAAAAGTCACAGTTGGAGCTTTTTTTCTATCTCCCAGTTTAATCCAAACCCCTTTTCCTAACCTGGAGCTCAAAATAGTGTTTTGTGCAACTGTTGAAGTATATGATTTGATTTGATAAAATTTGAAAAATAAAAACAGAAGGATCCTCAAAGTTCCTTGTGCTCAATCTACAAATTACTCCTGCCAGTGGGAACATGGAGGGAGGGGAGTTAAAAAAGAAGAAGTTCCCCGCATCATGTGATCAAAGTTACCACCTTAACTTTTTTTCAAAAATGCCCTTCAGTGGACATTCAAACCAGGGGCGAGTTCCTAATTTTTTTACTACCACTCTGCGGGTGTGGCTTATTTTGTGGGTGTGGCTTGTCAGCCATGTGACCGGGTGGGCGTGGGCCTCGGGAGCTTGGCAGCGGCTGGAGAAGCGGGGGGGCATTGCCCACCCGCAACGCAGCCCCCCGCAGCGGGAGCAGCAAGACCGCGGCAGTGGTTCTTCTAGGAGGCTCCATCCGGCCTGAATGCTTCTCCCCATTCGATGATCCTAGGCTCCTGCTGCCCATTCCCCCTCCCCTCAGCAGCTTGAGAAGCCTCGAACGTGCGAAAATGCCTGGGATCATCACCGCGCATTCGTGGCTTCTCAGACTGCTGAAGGGAGGGGAATGGAGATAGCTCCTGCCGCCCGTTCTTTCAGCGTCTCACGCACTCCCTCAGCCATCCTCCCCTGCTTGGACTCACTGTGGGGTAGGAAGGCAGAGCATGCGCAGTGCCAGAAGCTCGGCTTCTGGGCATGCACAGAAGATTTTTTTAAAAAAAGGGCGGAGCCCAGGCACCAGCAACCGACCGCACCGGTACTGTGACGTCACCAGCAGACCGCTACCGGTGCTATAGAGTGGACTGCACTGGCAGCAACCCACCACTGATTCAAACCCCTGTATGGGTTTATGCAAAATCATAACCTTGCAACTAGATCCCACCCAGAGTGTGTCTTTGCAGTGCCTGTTGGCCATTTGGGACATTTGAACATTTGATTCAGCCTATCAGTCCTTGATTCAGATCTGGATTATTTTTATTCTTTCAAAGTGCTGCATTTGGGTCAAATGGTCAAGATGGCACTAGGACCACACAACTGAAGCCTTGCCCTTTTTCTGGTGTGTTGTGTATATGACACCTATGTACAGTATATTTATTGAATAGCCCGAAGGCCTTTTCAAAAAAAGAAAAAGAAAAATAGAACAAACAGGTACAGAAACAACTGTACAAAAATATATATGGTACATGACATCAAAATTCAACGATATCAAAATTCAATAACTAGATTTCTAAAACTAGATAACCCAAATAAAATATCTCGTCTCTAACTCAGCTCATCTTTCTTACAATCAATGAAATTCTTTTCAATGTAGCTGGCTCCTATTGCTGTCATCCTATTAAGATAGCGAGTGATAGCCCTTACCAGGGGAGGAGAGTCTGCCTTCAATAAAAATGTTAATTTATGCCTTACAGTCCAGTGGGAAAATTTATTTATAATTGGGGACAGGTATTGTTTTCTTACTTGACACCTATGTAAAGCAGGAGCAGATTGGCCACCATCCTGACTTTTGAGACACCTCCTTCTGAAATTAGCCTCACAGCCCAACCCCAATGGCTGCGGTGAGGCAGCTGAGTGATGAGAAGAAAAGAAGGAAAAGTATTTGAGCCATTTTACCACAGTGTGAAAAAAGCTGAGCTGAGACCAGTCATCCCGGGAAAAAGGTGGTTGGGGAAAGTGAAGCGAACTTTGATGCCAAGGATGTTCCCATCTGAAGCAAATGAGTCATTTAGAGGGGCTGTGGCTGGTTCCTCTGGTGGTCAAAAGAGGCCAAAGGAGCAAAAAAAAAGGCAGTCAAGTTCCCTCCAGTCCTCTCTTAAAGGGAGCCAAACCTTGCAAATCATGCCTTGTGAAATCTCTGAGCTTGCCCACTTGCTTGCAATTTAAGTTGATGCATGATCAACACAGCATATTGCTTTATGAAGAGCATTTCCTGAATGAAGGGGTTTGAATTGGGAAGGAAGGAAAGGCTGCATTGGCTGATAGCGTCCCTCCATCCCACCTGTGTCACGGTGTGATTTATTGCCTGTTACATGTATATGCAGGGAGAAGCATCCCTATCTAATATAATGGTTTATTCCTGAGCACGTGATTGATATGTTCTTGTACGCATGTGTGCATTCCAAACTCCATTCTTTCCTTCTTCTTCTGACTTCCAATGAGAGGAGTCGCATTTTTATATCAGACATGTAATTAATTAGGTTTTATTGTTTCTGTACTGAAATAAATATTTTAATTAGAACTTTAAACTGCGGTTTCTTTTCTAATGTCTGAATTCCGGGAAAAGATCAAACATCACCTCTGTGAGATTTATTCTCACGTCGTCAACCTGCCCACATCTTGCACATTTCCTTAGTGCAGGGGACCCATGGACCGGCACCGATCCGTGGCATGCCAGCAACTGGGCCACGCAAACAAGTGAAGCGTGATCCGCAGGATGTAGGCAGCACACGAAACCACAAAACCCCTCTGGTCTGTGGAAAGAAGGGGTCCCTGGTATCCAAAAGGTTGGAGGCCGCTGCCTTAGTGGATACCTTCCATCCCCAGATTTTAGCACAGAACCTGGGAGACTCCTTTTTAAAGGATGCTTCTTGCATTCCCCTCCAGGCCTTCTCATTTAGTTGTATACCCTGGGCCTTATCCACACCAGAAATCAACCTGAGGGCAAGAAGGAAGAGAGAAGGCATGTGACCCTTTCGGTCTTTCCCCAGTGAACAGGGAATCGGTATCCCAGTGGCAGCTGTACAGCTGGGAACAGCCTGCCACATTTCCTATGTGCGGAAGAAACTGAAACCCAGAGGAGAGCATAAACTTCCCATGTGCAAACATTGCAATGTGTTTAAGTGCGCGCGCACTGCATCCCGCTCTGCCTGTGCATGTATTTTAAAAGATGTGCATAGTTCAGAGAGCTGTGCCATTTGGCTTCGGGGATGGCAGAGGAAAGAAACCCCTGCATGTCAAAGGATTTGCATCAATATCCACTAGGAAAGGGTTAGGGTTTCCACTTTGGTATATTTGCAATCCTGTGCATTTCGAGACCATTTAGGAAAATGCCTCTCTGCTGAAAATTGCTGGGAGGATCGCTAGCTCTATGCCAGAATCTCGACAGGAAGCACATCCTGAAGCTATCCCAGAGCCGACATTTGTTTGAGAGCTCATTAAATGCTCTAATCCCAGAACAGGCTAATAATGATAATTTCTGCAGTGTGGTGTGCAAAATGGTTCTGTGTTTGGCAGATGGAAGAATTGCCATGGTTTAAACCAGAGTTTCTCAACCTCAGCAGCTTGAAGACACGTGGACTTCAACTCCCAGAATTCCCCAGCCAGCCCTGCTAACTGACCTTGAGTTATGATCACAATTGGATTGGGATTTCCATTGCTAAGCAAGATGGTAATTAAATGAGTCAATTTTGCAACCTTTTTGCCAGTCATTATGTGAATCATGGCAGTTGTTAAGTGAATCACATGGTTGTAAAGCGAATCTGGCTTCCCCCAATGACTTTGCTTTTTGGAAGCCAGCTGAGAAGATCCCAAATGGTGATCACGTAACCGTGGGACACTGCAATATGAGAAATACATGCTGATTGCCAAGGACTGAATTTTGATCATGTGACTGGGGAGGTGGTGGATATTGTGATGATGATGATGTTCGTCCATCGTATTCGAAGAGGACCTTGACATCTATCATAGACCTGAGTCACCAGTGTACAGGTCCGCAGCTACAGCTCCCAGTGTATCCACACCTGCTGCTTTGTCGCTCACCCATCGCCACAGGACTTTTCACAGGAATTGGGGGGGGGGATGTCAAGATTTGTGCATGAATTGGATTAAAGTGAGGGAGAGGTGCGCATAGTCAGCCTCACTCTCTCTTCCCAGATTCCATCTTGCTCCAAATAGCAGGACAAGAGTCGAGACAGTTGGAGATGGGCTGGGCACAGTGGTTGACCAGGGCGTCTTTCATGTCTTGCCATGCTCTTAGCGTACCACATCGCTTGCAGAGACCGCCTTCATGACCGTTGTCCTATTCTAGTAGATTTCATCCGCTCAGTCCGCCGGAATCTGTCTTCACATGCTCGGGATAGACAAGTCCCTATCTCACCGAAGGTCGATGACCCAGCGGCTACTCTCAACCTGGTTTGGCCAGCCTGTCGAAGCTGGGTTGTGGCCACTGCGGATGCTACAGCTGCTAGGAGCCACAGGTGAGAGCTGAGTGACAGGTGGGGACCAAAGGTGAACGAGCTGCCCTAAAAGCTGCCCTAGAATGAGCTGCTGTAAAAGGACACGACATGCCCCTACACCAGAGGTGCTACCCCTCCCTGAGCACCCCATACACCCCAGATATTGTGATAGTTGTAAAGGTGAGGACTGGTCCTAAGTCATTTTTTTCAATGCCGTCCTAACTTTGAACAGTTGCTAAATGATAATAAGCCAAGGACCACCTGTAATTCTTATTGTCAGAATGTTGTTCTTTATACTGAAATGAAAAAATAAGAAACTGCAATTTTATACCCCCTTTTTTTATTTCTGTAGTAATAAAAAATAGATCCAGACCCTTTGGGTTTTCCCGTATTGCACAACCCTCTCCTGCAAATGGGTTAATTCCAAAACCAAGTTGAAAGTGTTGTACAAACACAAGCAGTGAGGGAAGCTGCTATGATTCTTATAATCTGGTATAAGGTATTCTGTTTCATAAAAAGGAGCGACATTTAGCTAATAATGATCTGTCCTTTAAATTTAGGTCCCAATTTTCTTCCAGTGGCTGAGTGTGAAATCCATAGTATTTTCCCCTTCATTTTCTCCTGGCTGGGGAATTCTGGGAGTTGAAGTCCACCCATCTTAAAAGCTGCCAAGATGGGGAAACACCGGATTAAGAGGAAGTGCCAAGCAGAGAAATTCTCTTTTTCTTTGTCAGCTTTTTGAAATCTTTTACCAAGAAAGTAGGGAATTTTGGAGGAAACCCAACATGGAGGGTAGAGTCTGTGGCATGCATTTAATGACGAGGTGGCCAAAGAGTTTGTCTTTCATTGCACAACCGTTTCTCCAGCCTCCTGACTTCCCACGCTCCCATTCAATCCCCAGGGAACAAAGCTCACACAGAATACTTCCAAGGGGCTTTTGCTCAGCTGGGCTCCTTCTGCCTGGAGAAAGAGTTGGGAATTTCTTCCCCCTTGAAAAAATTCCTCTGATTTCTCTGCTCTAGTCTGAAGTCAAGGGCTGCAGTGCATTGCACAAGCACAGTCAGGCCACTGCCTCCTCCTCCTCCAATGCTGGAATGGGAATGGATCTTCCGGTTTGTGTGTCTGTCTGTGTGTTTATGGGGGGGATATAATCTGTAGCTGCAAAAATCCATTGTAGGAGATGATCAGGTTGAGCCCAAGGAAGGAGTCAAATGCATCATCACTCAGGAGTCCCTGTGTGCCCACAAGAGCCAAGGGGGCACAGAGGTTAGAGGCAGTACTGCAGGCCACTTTAGCTGACTGTGATCCGCAGGTCAGCGGTTCAAATCTCACCAGCTCAAGGTTGACTCAGCCTTCCGTCCTTCCGAGGTAGGTAAAATGAGGACCCAGATTGTTGGGGACAATATAAATATACATTGCTTACTGGTGTAAACCGCTTAGAGAGTGTTGCACTGTGAGGCGATATATAAATCTCACAAATAAATAAATAAATAAATAAATAAATGAATGAATGAATAAATAAATAAATAAATAAATAAATAAATAAATAAATAAATAAATAAATAAATAAATAAATAAATAAATAAATAAATAAATAAATAAGAGATCTAAGTCCAGCCCACAGTGAATACCTTCTTAATTCCCATGCATTTCCTTTGACTGTTAATATTTCAGATTTTTGTAGAGAGCTTATTTATTTATTTTTTATTTTATTTATTTATTTAGGATTCTTATATGCCGCCCTACTCCCTGGGGACTCAATAGTATCTTTATACTCATTTGACCTGCTTCAATCTCCTGATTTCTCCAGTGCTTGACATCCATTTTCTGCAGTAGAAAGCAATAGCACTTAGACTTATATACCACTTCACAGTGCCTTACAGCCCTCTCAAAGTGGTTTACAGAGTCAGCCTCTTGCCCCCAACAATCTGGGTCCTCATTTTACCAACCTCGGAAGGATGAAAACCTGAGTCAACCTTGAGCCTGTCAGGATCGAACTGCCGAACTGCTGGCAGCCTGCAGTCAGCAGAAGTAGCCTGCAGTACTGTATTCTAACCACTGCACCACCATGGCTCAGAAAGCAGCCACTGAAGTACAGGTAGCCTGCCCATTACATTGTAATGTACATGTGACTAAACCGATTTTACAAACTTTTTTGTGGTGGTCTTTAAGTGAATGCCATGGTCATTACATGAACCAATGGTTCATTATGGGCATTTTTGCTGAGAACTGAAATTAAAGCTGGTTTTGAGCAAAAATGTAGTAAAATGTGGTCATGTTACAATGGGATGACCGAGAAGGTGCAAGCCACTCCGCAGAGCGGCCCTAGTGTTAGGAGCTGAGGTGGTGCAGTGGTTGGAGTGCAGCACTGCAGGCTACTTCAGCTGACTGCTAGCTGCAGTTCGGCAGTTCAAATCTCACCGGCTCAAGGTTGACTCAGCCTTCCATCCTTCCGAGGTTGGTAAAATGAGGACCCAGATTGTTGGGGGCAATAGGCTGAACTCTGTAAAACCGCTTAGAGAGGGCTGTAAAGCACTAGGAAGCGGTATATAAGTCTAAGTGCTATTGCTATTTATCCGCACTGCCTGCAACTGGCTGCTTTTTGCAATTCCGCATCCTTTGTGGGCAGCTCAGTGCCAGCTGCAGTCCCCTTCATGTTGGCTCAGGAAGGAGGGGGAGGAGCAGCCACCTCCAGATGCAGGGAGGGAAGAGCTCCGGCACTCCTGCACTGCACAGGGCAACCGGCTACTCATCTCAATGCGTAGTGGCAGCAGTGGGAGGAGGAGTCGCCGTCCCTGCCGCTGGCATGATCCCAGCCCAGGAAGATATCCAGCTTGTGCGCGAGTGTGCGAGAGCACGAGCGAGGGATGAGAGAGAGAAAAGGGGAGAGAAAGAGAGAAAGAAATGAGAAAATGATGGAGGGAGAGAATGAGAGAAATGAAAGAAACAAATGAGAGAGAGAGAAGGGGGAGAGGGAGAGGGAGAGAGAAATGAGAGAGAGCTGGAGGGGGAGAATGAGAGGGAAAAGAGTGGGAAACAAATGAGAGAGAGAAGGGGAGAGAGAGAGAAAGAGAGGGGGAAGGAGGGAGGGAGAGGAAAAGAGAAAAACAAATGAGAGGGAGAGAAAGAGAGAGAGAGAGAAATAAGACAGAGAAAAGGGGAGAAAAAAGAGAGAGAGAAATGAGAAAATTATGGAGGGAGAGAATGAGAGAGAGGAAAAAGAGAGAAACAATTGAGAGAGAGAAGGGGGAGAGGGAGAGTGAAATGAGAGAGAGATGAAGGGAGAGAATGAGAGAGAGGGAAAAGAGGGAAACAAATGAGAGAGAGGGAGAAAGAGAGAGAGAGAGAGAGAGAGAGAGAGAGAGAGAGAGAGAGACAGAGACAGAGACAGAGACAGAGACAGAGACAGAGACAGAGACAGATATCTGTTTCCCATAGAAAAGAAAACACCGGGAGCCACAAAACCTGGGTAGGCGTGGCTGGGGGGGTCATGTGACTGGGTGGGAGTGAGTGATGTTGAGTTGGCCACGCACACCCAGGTTTTGTGGCTCCCGGTGTTTTGTTTTCTGTGGGAAACGGGTCCAAATGGCTCTTTGAATGTTTAAGGTTGCAGACCTCTGCTCTATACCATTTCAAACAAATGGTTGTCTAGTCCTTCTTTGAAAGTCTCCAGCAATGGAGCACAACTTCTGAAGACAAGCTATTCCAATGATTAATTGCTTTCACTGTTGAGAAATTTCTCCTAGGTTGCTTCTCTCCTTGGTTAGTTTCTAACCATTATTTCTTGCCTTGACTTTTGGTGCTTCTCATCTTTGTAGGAGCCCCTCAAATATTGGAACACTGCTATCATGTCACCTCTAGTCCTTCTTTTCATTAGACTAGATATATCCAGTTCCTGTAACCATTCTTCGTATATTTTAGCCTCCTGCCCCTAATCATTTTTGTCGCTCTTCTCTGCGCTCTTTCCAGAGTCTCAACATCTTTTTTTGTATTGTGGTAACCTATTCCAAGTGTGGTCTTACTAAGGCTTTGCAAAGTGGTACTACAACTTCACATGATCTTGATTCTATCCCTCTATTAATGCAGTCTAGGATTGCATTGGCTTTTTTGGCTCTTCATTTTTGGCTCTTGATTTAAGAACTCCCAGATTCTTCTTCTTTTCCCCCCTTTTAACAAGTTTTGCTGCCAGAGTTTGGGAAACTCCATTCTATTGTGATCTGGGTGGATTCGTCAGCGTTTTTCACTTCACAGACCATTTTGTCGTGGTGTTAGTAAATAAGATTTCCTACCCTTTTTAAATCTCCAAGGCTTATCATCCAGGACATGAGCAAATATTTATTCACCAGTGCCAGACCGGCTCTACAGCTTTAAGTGCTTGCTCGGAGCCACCAATGGCCAGCCCCAGACAGTGTCACATCCAAGGCTAATATGCTCCTCAAAAGCAGTGTTTCTCAACCTTGGTCTTTTAAAGTTGTGTGGCCTTCAATTTCCAGAATTCCCCAGACAGTCATGCTGGGAGCTGAAATCCACACATCTTCAGGTGACTGAGAAACACTACACAAGAGAGAGACACGTGGATCAGAATTCTAATTAACAACAAAGTGCTTCCAAGTCCAAGCCCAGTCTATGTGTTTTGTGTGTGTGTGTTTGTGTGTTGCTGAGTCTCATATTTTCCTTTGCGACTTTGCATGTTCTTTCCTGTACTTCAGCCCTAGAACTTCTGAAATAATAGGAAGATTACAGGTAGTCCTTGATTTATGACCACAATAGGAACTGGAAAATTCATCATTAAGGAGGGCAGTCATTAAGTGAGACATCATGCAACTGCGACTTGCCAGTTTCCCTGTTGGATTCCTCAATGACTTGGCTTTGTAGCCAGCTGGGAAGGTTGCAAATGACAATCATGTGACCCAGGGATGTTGCAACTATTGTAAATGTGCAATGGTTGCCAATACCTGAATCACAATCACATGACTACAGGGATGCTGTGACAGTTGTAAGTTCAAGGATTGGTCATAAATCACTTTTTTCAGCACCATCTTAACTCAGAACAGTCGCTAAATAAATGCTAGTAAGTTGAGGACTACTTGTCATTGGGTCTGTCTTTGACAAAGAGCAACAAATGCTCATCATTTTGGCTTGTCCCCAGCGATAGCCAGCAGTAACTCCAAAAATCTTTTCAATCTTCCTTGCCAACTTCCCTTAACCTTGCCAAGCATCACCGCTTTTTTTATAGACTATCATCTACTCGCATTACGTGCCCAAAATACATGAATTGCAATTTGCTGATTGTGGTCTTGTAGGAGCAGACAGTCCATATGAGGTCCAGGAATGATTCGTTGGGCTCTTTGGACAATTTGTGGTGTTCTTAACCTTTTCTAAATCCATAGTTCTGAAATAGCAATAGCACCTGGACTTATATACTGCTTCATAGTGCTTCACACCACTCTCTGAGCAATTTACAGACTCAGCATCTTGCCCGCAACAATCTGGGCCTTCATTTTACCGACCTTGGAAGGATGGAAGGCCGAGTCAACCTTGAGCCGATGAAAACCGAACTGCAGAAAGAAGTCAAGATGGCGGCCACTGGGCAATTAAACCTCCCCCTGTTTTTAATGTGCATTTGTTGCTATGTTTCAATTGTGCCTTTGTGACCTCCATCTTGGCTTTGTGACCACCTCCTGCAGAGAGCCTTGCTCTCAATCTTTTCCAAAGTCCAGCTTTCACAGCCAGAGATTACCACTGGGTAGAGACTACACCTGCCATAATTTTAATCTTGGTTGTGATAGAAATATCTGATGAGCATCTCATGTTCAACTTCCTCACTTGCGCTGCTTAGTGGTGGATCGTCAGCTCAGAGACAGGCACAGTTCAAAGAGTTCATCTTTTTCTAGTTCACAGCCTGGACCTGGCTTGAGGGGAGGGGGACTATGATGGGGGCTGGTTCCCCAAAATAGGAGATGGGACCAAAACAAAACTACATTGCATTGCAATGAATGTCATTTGAGTTTTATTAAAATTATATATAATTGAAATGATTCTCCTTCTATCATCCATTTTCTGTCTTTAGCCTTTCTCCCTTTTATGGTATGAAAAGTGCAATTAGGGAACATATTTAGGAGTTCTGGAGCCCTTCTGCTCCCCTACCACAAGCAGCCCAGAATCTCAATTTGCTAATCTCTGCCTTGGACAAATCTTCCCCCACAGTCTTCAGTGGGGGAAATTCTGGACCACTCAACGCCACCCAGATGATTGCAAGGAGGAATGAAATTGTGTCCAGTGTGAATGAAGCATTGAAGGCATGTTGGTTGCTCTCAAAATGCCAAGGCCAGACCTATTCCAGGGAGGAGACTTTCCAAGCAGGGAGCAAAGTCCCACCCATGTGGCTTCATTCATGCTCTGTGGGCCACAGCTGCTCTGGGGTGGAGAGGAGAAAACTCTCACCTGGGAGTGAAGGAGAGGCGAGAGTTGTGTTGGTGGCGCAACCAGGAGAAGGAAGCTGATGCTCTTCCCTTTTCCTGGGGTGAATCAGGACTTTGGCACGGCCGCACCAGAAATGCGCTCATCCTGTGTTGCGCCAAACATTGCAATTCCCTGAATCGTCTTCCTGACGTGAGCTGCCACACTGACCTATGCTTCTCCTGGGCATGTCTGCACTGGCTACATCTTGCCCTTGCAAGCTTGAGGGGTGAGTCACCTTCTGACTCACAAACTCATCTTCCCCGAGTCTTGCTTAACGCCATAAAACCGGAAATGCTATTGACAAAATAAAGCAAACTTGGCAGTTTGGGGACCAGCTGAGCCAGCCACCTAGAAACAGCAGTCAGGAAATACAAGACCCTAACATGGTATGGGGTCAGGGGTGAGTGGCTTTGAAGTACGCGTTCATGTAAACCATGGCCAGGCCTGGGACATAAAGGGCTCCGTGCACAGCATCTCGACTGATTAAATTAAAATGAAATTCTGCTGCCAGGCAACCCAAATTGCTTGCCAAAGAAACCTCACACATCCCTTTCAACTGAATGTCTCTCCAGCACCTCCCTTCCTTTGCATCATTTATTCTGCGTTTAAAAAAAAAACCAAGGCTCATTTTGCTGATCGTGGGAGAGGTGTGGAAGAATGCAATGGGAGCCACCATCGTCCAGCGCTCTCATGTCATATCATACAACATGCTTCCAAGCACACCAGTGTGGCTCTCCTGCCACAGGAGCTGGAAATGTTGTGATTCAAAAGTGGAAGCTTGAAATGTTCAGGAAGCAATGGCTTTGCTTTAATCTTGCAGAAAATTGGTGGAGAAATTGTGGGTATAAATACCATTTCCTAGCACTTCTGGGTGATTACTGAATGGCCCAGGGCTTCTAGACATAACCGAGTCCAAACATTCTAGAAATGAGCTGAAGTTTTGAAGATGGTCCCTGACTCCAGGGGCGCTTTTGACACCCATGAATCTGATCTGCTAAAGCTCTTATGTGTACTTCAACCACCTCCTGTTTCAAATCTGATATGTGATGGTGGAAATCTGTGTGCTTCACTCCACAATCATTACAGGTAGTCCTTGAGTTACAATCTTAATGGAATCTGTCCATTGTGGTGGTAAGTCATGACAGTCGTAAATCGGGTTACTGATGCAATTCAGCCAGTTTTAGACCTTTTTTGTAGTGGTTGTTAAATGAATGCCAGATTGTTAAATGAAGCAATGGTTTGCTATGGGTCAGTTTTGCTGAAAACTGCAAGTAAATGCCGGTTTGGGACAAAACCATTGTAAAAGAGGTTTCAAACTGCTGTAAATGCAGGCTGGTTGCCAAGGGCCCAATTGTAGGCATATATGTCATAACTTCTTATCAGTTATAGGTGATTTTGGTGAGTCTGTTGTAACTTCGGATGGTTGCCAAGTGACCGGTCATAAGTTAAAGACTACCTGTATACTAAATGCAGCCTTGCGCAATGAATTGGATTTAGATTCTAAAACAGTGCTTCTCAATCTTGTCAACTTGAAGATGTGTGGACTTCAGCTCCCAGAAACCCTCAGCTGGCTGGGGAATTCTGGGAGTTGAAGTCCACACGTCTTCAAGTTGCTAATGTTAAGAAACTGATCCAAAATGTCCTCAAAGACAAGGGACCATGTCTTCACACTACTCTCTAGTCTATTCCATGCAAGCAAAATGCACATTCATGACAAGCCAGTTAATTTTGGAGACAGTTGTCTGTGTTAAGATTGCATCATATGTTGGCTTTGGGGCTTAAAGTGATGTGCCAGGACTTGGCTGACATTCAGGGGTTTCTGTACATATATCTTTGTGTATGTGTTAAAAAAGCAGGGTTTTTTTCATGCGGGGTCCTTGGTGCTCTCTGAGCTTGGTTGTTTTTTTGCAGACATTTCGTTATCCAAACTAGTGCTAGCTAGCTAGTTTGGGTAATAAAATGTCTGCAAAAAAACAGCCAAGCTCAGAGAGCACCAAGGACCCCGCATTTCAACCCTGAGATATAAATATTCTCCTTTACCGGTTTTCTCAAGGCTATGGGTACTAACTCCCTATTTTTTGAGCCCCCCAAGCACTTGAAATTTTGTTAAGAGATGCATCATGGAATTGTTATTAGGACAAGAATGAATATAACCTTAATCTTGAAAGCACTCTTCAAAATACACATAAAACTGTAGATTCATTCTGAGCCCTGGATGTTGTCCAATGTTTTAATTTCTTTATAACGAAGAGCTTAATGCTAATAATATACTGGGGGAAATACAGTCACTGTAATGCAATTAAGTGGTTAAAAGCAGTTTTGATTTAGTGATGGATAACTCTTCCTGTTTCTGGAAGGAGACGCAAAGGTGGGTTTTCCTTTGTTGAACATAACCTGTTTAAAAGAAAAGCCATTTACTTCCTGTTGATTGTTCCTGGTAGAATAGATGAAAGGTCTAAATTTGAATGTTTAGTAACTACATTTAGATTTAATGCCTGGTTAAACATGTTATTCACACTGATAGATTAAAATGGATAACCACAAAGAGGAAGAAATGGAATTTTAAAATCTCTGGTGATGGACAATGGAGGATTGGAGGAAGGTGTTATCATTAATTCAAATTAATCAAGGGAATACTTGTTAAGAAAGTAATGATAATGTTGCCTCACTCTCCTTGATGTAAAGGGTATGTAGTGGCAATTAATACCTGTGTAGTGTTAGTTCTGCAGATCACCTTTTGAGCCTTTACTGGGGAAGGTTGACAATATCCAAAATCTTCTAGTTTAATGAAAATGCCTCATCCTCTTGCCCTTCCATTTCCTTGTTGTTTTGCAATAGAAGAAACAAAAAGATAAGACTGTATAAATCATGGCCTGAGAGTGTTATGGCAACCAGGAGATAGAATTGGAGCTGCCAAGCTGTTCTGATGATACTGTAAATAACTACAGGTAGTCTTCAACTTACGACCACAACTGGGATCAAGATTTCCATTGCAGTTGTTAAGTGAGTTGCATCCGATTTTGTGACCTTTTTGCCATGGTTATTAAACAATTCAGTGCAATTGTTATGTGAATCACACAGTCGTTAAGCAAATCCGGCTTCCTCCATTGATTTTGCTTGTCAGAAGTTGGCTAGGAAGGTCGCAAATGGTGATCATTTGACCCCAAGATACTGCAGCTGTCATAAATACATCTTGGTTGCCAACCGCTAAATTTTTGAACATGTGATCGTGGGGGTGCTACAATGGTTGCAAGCGCGAGGACTGGCTCTAAGTCAATTTTTTCAGTGCTGTTGTAAGTTCAAGTGGTTGTGACTTAAAAGACTTTCTATAATAAACACAAGCGCTCCGTGCTGTTAAAGACCAGGCACTTCCTGCAAGCAAATCTTTTAAGTTATGGCTTTGCACGATTCAAACCAGGAAAACCCTTTCATTTGATTATTTTAAAGAGGTGATTCCAGTGCTTAAGGTGGAATTAAGTAAACTAGCAACTAGCCACTAAGTATCTCTTCCTAGCTGGCTCAGGGCCTTCCCAAATCACATTTCGTTGAGGAGGCTTGTGAGGAAGTCGTGAAAGTTGAGCGGATGTTGCCTTGTGAACAAAGGGCTGGAGGAATAGCTCTGGAAGGGATATGGCGCGAAGCAGCAAGCCCCAAAGGGAAGCTGACTGCACAAACAGGAATGTAGAAGACAGGGAGGGACCCCATTTTCTCCTTCCGGAGACTTCCCTCACTGCTCTGAATGAATATGCCAAGCATCCGAGCATCCGTCTTGCACCTCCACATGGCAGCAGCTTGCTGGAGGCAGGGGCCCTTCCCTTGCAGGGTTCTTCTTGGAAAGACGTCAGTCGGCTGGGCAGGAGCTGAGGGAAGAGGGGCTCCGATTCCTGCCGACTTTCTTTTGGATGTGCAGTGATGCTGAACTGGGACAGGGCAGAGGAAGCGGCCCATAAATCAAAGCAGGGCATTGGCACAGGAGACTCACCGAAGGCAGGAAATGGCCAAGGGAAGGAAGAACACGGGGTTAGGAAGGCAGCTTGAAAAAAGCCAGGGTCAACAGGAAGACCTAGGAATTGGAGCCAGGAGGGAGGGAGGGAGGAAGCAGGGGTGGAATTTCAGTCAAGCCCCCCCCCAGCCCTTATCTGCCAGAGCCACATGTGGGGTCCCCTTGTAACCATATGAATCTCGTCAGGAGGGAACAGGAACTGCAAAATATACTATTTTGTGAGGGTATCACTCTGTGTGTGTGTGTGTGTGTGTGTGTGTGTGTGTGTGTGTGTGTGTGTGTGTGTGTGTGTATACGCGCGGTGTTGGCACATGTGCATGAGTGTGTGTAAAAATTCAAGATGGCAGCCACAATGCATATAAAATAGAGAAGTAACATCCCTGAGCAGTGCCATTTTTACAATAAGCCAGGAAATCTATTTGAGCACCCAAGAAATAGGCAATGATAGCTTAGATCCCGGCTAACAGTTCCAGGATCTTTCCCTACTGCTGTGTTGAATTGCTGTCTGCCCAGTGGTGGGTTCCTACCGGTGCTGTGTGGGACACCGCACCGGTAGGAGCCCGGCGATGATGTCATTTTTAGGCAATTTTTCCCGGCTTCTCCGCATCCTGAGCTGTCGGAAAAAAGCCCTCCCACCTGCCCTTGTTTTAATAACAACCTTTATTCTTCCTCCGAAGCACAGCTGAGAAGCTCCTCAGCTGTGTTTCGGCTTGTAATGTCGTCCTAAGCATGCGCGGAAGTGAAATCGCCCGATGGAACATGAGTTCACTTCTGTGCATGCTCGTGATGCGCACCGGTAGCGAAAATAACCGGAACCCTCCGCTGTGTCTGCCCATCTGTTCAAAGAAAAGAAAACTTCAATGGCATGAAAGTCAACATCCCCACTGCTGACCTCCCTGGTGTCTCCATTCCTGATGCCTTTGGGAGTTACCCAAAGTTAGTTACAAGATGGGTAGCTATAGAAATGCTGTATTATTTTATTTATTTGTATTCTGCCTTTATTATTTTTACAAATACCTCAAGGTGGCGAACATATCCAACACACCTTCCTCCTCATCTTTTTCCACAACAAAAACCCTGTGAGGTGGGCTGGGATGAGAGAGGGTAATTGCTCCAAGTTCATCCAGTTGGCTTTCATGGTTAAGGTAGGACTAGAACTCGCAGTCTCTTGTTTCTAGCCTGGTTCCTGAACATTAGACCAAACTAGCAATGAATGAATGAATGAATGAATGAATGAATGAATGAATGAATGAATGAATGAATGAATGAATGAATGGCCTACAGATGCCAGAGTTCCCTGCCCGTGACCAGAGACAAAGCCCAAGAGAGCTTACACCCCTTGGAGGGTGTCAAGAGAGGGAGGAAAAGCAGGCTTCAATAGGAAGAGAGCTAACCACAATTTGAACTCATTGAAATGAAGGCATTGGGTGTAGCTGAAAAATTATGTTGCCCGGTGGATGTCTTTTCTTGGCTTTTTTTCCCCCTTTTGCATCTTGTAGTTCATTATTTTGCATTGCCTTCTGTTGAACACCCTCCAGAGTTGCAGTGGAGTTGATCTAACAGACAAGCAAGCAAACAAATAATAAATGTGAATTAAGCAGCAGAGCATTGGGAGGGTCAAAACCGGCACCTTGCAGAGGCTGTTGATATTAAATGCAAATGAAAGAGGGGAATGAATCCAAGAGCTGGAAGAGGCTTCTGAAGGCACCCGGTTCAACTTCAGCCCAATTAACACTCCTCCCGAAGCTGGCTGTCCAACCGGCACAACACCCGTGATTTGATTCTGCCATCAAACTACTCTTATTGTTAGGACATTTATCCTCACATTGATCTGGAATCTGCCTTTCTTTAATTTTATCATTAACTGACCTGAGTTCTGGAAAAGCAGCAAATATTTAGGTATTTATTTCTTATTTATTTATTTATTTGGTCGTTTTTATATGCCACCCCACTCCTGTAGGACTCAGGGCAGCGTACAACATAATACAAAACAATTTATTAAGAAAAACGACACAAATGATTAAAAGAATTACAAAAATTTAAAAACAAAAACACACCAACATTCGCACAAGAGGGGATTGATCTTATTCGCCCCCCCCCGCCTGCCGGAAGAGCCATGTTTTTACGGCTTTACGGAAGGCCAGTAGGGTGGGGATAGTCCTGATCTCTGGGGGGAGTTGGTTCCAGAGAGATGGGGCTCCCACAGAGAAGGCTCTATCCCCCGCGGTCCCGCCAACTGACATTGTTTGGTTGATGGGACCTGGAGGAGACCAACTCTGTGGGACCTAACCGGTCGTAGGGAGGTATGCGGTAGAATGTGGTCCTGAAGGTAACCTGGCCCTGAGCCATGTAGGGCTTTAAAGGTTAAAACCAACAACTTAAATTGCGTCTGGAGACTAATGGGCAGCCAATGCAGCTGGCGGAGAATAGGTGTTACGTGAGTGTATCTGGGGACACCCAACACAGCTCGCGCAGCTGCATTTTGCACCAATTGCAGTCTCCGGATACTCTTCAAGGGTAGCCCCATGTAGAGCGCATTACAGTAGTCCAGCCGTGAGGTGATGGGGGCATGAGTGATTGTGCGTAAGGCCTCTCTCTCCAGGTAGGGTCGCAATTGGTGCACCAGGCGAACCTGTGCAAAGGTATGCTTATTAAGTCTTCAGATACAGGAGAAGGGTTACAACTTAACAGAATAACAGAGTTGGAAGGGACCTTGGAGGTCTTCTAGTCCAACCCCTGCTCAGGCAGGAAACTTTCCCAAATGCTGCTCTTTTCTCAAGGTTTAACATACTCAGTTCCTCCATCTCTCCTGCTGAAGCTGAGTTTCCAATACCTTCAACTATTCTCCCTGCTCTCTGAACTGGTTCCAATTTCTCTGAGTTCTCTTCAATGCAGACAGCTCGTTGCTTTTCCAATGGATGTTACATGTTCACCCTATTTCCAATTTGTGAGCTTACAACTGCTGCTTTCTGAATGAAGAAAGGATGGTTTTGAGGATGACATTTTTAATGTCAAGTCTTGGCTTCACCTTAATGCACATTTTTTTAATAGATACAATCCGGCAAAGATTTCCTTTTTAAAGGGCAAAATGAAAGTATTATTACAGTGCAAATGCAAAGACTGCAGTGGAGAAGAGAAGTTTAATTTCTAAATCTAAATCAAAACTATTTTTAGTCTTTAAAGAAAGCTTAGCTAGCACATAATTTAACTGTGATTGCACAAGCATTTGAATACTTAGTGGAAATTAAATGCTTAATTAAAAAAACAGGCCATGCTGATAGAACCATGCCAATGGGAACAGGAATGCAGCCCTCAAGGTTTATCAGTGACCTCTTCTCTTGAAAAAGAGGAAGGGATCTTGTTCAGAATCTTATAGAATAAGAGAGTTGGAAGGGACCTTGGAAGTCTTCAAGTCCAACCCTCTGCTCAAGCGAAAAAACCCTATACCAGTGATGGCAAACCTTTTTTTCCTCGGGTGCCGAAAGTGCATGCACGCACGCTATCGCACATGCGCGAGCGCCCACACCCATAATTCAATGCCTGGGGAGGGAGAAAACGGCCTCCCCCGTCCCCGGAGGCCCTCTGGAGGCCAGAAATGGCCCATTTCCCAACTTCTGGTGGGCCCGGTAGGCCCATTTTTCACCCTCCCCAGACTCCAGAGGCTTCCCTGGAGCCTGGGAAGGGCAAAAATGCCCCCCCTGTTCCCCTGGAGGCCCTCCAGAAGCTGAAAACGCCCTCCCAGAGCCTCTGTGCAAGCCAAACATCAGCTGGCCAGTGCGCAAATGCAAGATGGAGCTGAGCTAGGCAACAGCTTGCGTGCCGGCAGATATAGCTCCGCGTGCCACCTATGTAAAGCGTGCCATAGGTTCGCCTTCACTGTCCTATACTATTTCAAACAAGTGGTTGTCCAACTCACCTTAAAAACTCCCAGTGATGGAGCACCCACAACTTCTGGAGGCAAGTCCATTCACTGATTAATTGTTCTCACTGTAAGGAAATTTCTCCTTAGTGCTAGGTTGGATGTCTTCTTGCTTAGTTTCCATCCATTGCTTCTTGTTCTGCATCCTCATTTACGGTTCGCTTTTTTCCAGGATCAAGGTGAAGATGCTTTTGAATTCAGCTCATCTGCTGGTGTCCACTCAACACACTGATAAAATATGCTTGACAACTAGTCAGAGGCAGTTTGCTGGGGTGATTTGGCTACTTCCAGTTTAGTTTGTTTGTTTGTTTGTTTGTGAGATTTATATACCGCCTCACAGTGCAAGCACTCTCTAAGCGGTTTACACCAGTAAGCAATGTATTTTTATATTGCCCCCAACAACCTGGGGGCAATATTACCTACCTCGGAAGGATGGAAGGCTGAGTCAACCTTGAGCCGGTGAGATTTGAACCGCTGACCTGCAGATCAGTGTCAGCTAAAGTGGCCTGCAGTACTGCCTCTAACCGCTGCGCCACCTCGGCTCCTAGTTCATGACCTAGAATATTCTGGCTTTTCCATCTGAGGACCAATGAGATCAAATCCTACTTAGATGTTCAGAGGACTAATAGCTGACACATTAACCATCCTTTCACTAAATTAGGCAGCCACCGTCTCTATCAGCATCCTCAAACATTCCTCCGATGTGCTGGATTTTAGCTCTAAACTACCCTGCCATGGTGTCTGCAAGGGACTTCCAAGCCCCCTGCAACCTGATCCTTTGCCTTGAGCCAACGATCTTAAAGAGAGGAGCTTCTGCTTTTAATCAAACATGAAAAGGTGCTACTGGACTCCTCCTGATTTTTTGCTGAACCCAGCTCTCCTCTTACAACATCTTCAACCTTAGTGACTCTTGAATTGGCCCAACCAGGTATTGCCTGTTTACTCCAAGGTCAAGCTTTATCGCTGCACACTGCAGAGATGCCAGAATTGCTCTGGAGTGCACCATTGCAGCCTCCTTGCCAGGAGTGGGCTGGGCTGCCAGAATCCTCCCCCAACTCCTCTGGGGCTGAGCATCTGGCAGCAGGCAGAGTCTGGGGCTGCACCTGCCCTCCTCCCTCCCTCCCTCCCTCCCCCCTTTCTTCTGCTGGGCGTGCAGCAGGTGCCGTTCCAGCCAAAAAATGATCAAACGCAGCCAGGGTGGCAGGAGTGTAAAATAACAGGGCGGTCAAGCTGGGAGGGGGAGCAACCTCAAAACATAATGCCGTCATTCATAAAGTACAGCAACAGCAGGCAGGCTGAAACAGCTGCTGGGCGCACCCCAAAGCTGACCGCTAAAGAGTC
Source organism: Diadophis punctatus similis (assembly GCA_023053685.1). Classification (NCBI taxonomy): domain Eukaryota; kingdom Metazoa; phylum Chordata; class Lepidosauria; order Squamata; family Dipsadidae; genus Diadophis; species Diadophis punctatus. Next base: position 5,962,534 of record JALIGW010000027.1, on the reverse strand, counting down.
TCGGTTTGCTGGGGAATGCCAAGCAAGGTGGGAGCAGAGTGGCAAGGGTTAATTTCATTGCAAGTTGCAAGGTGGATGGGCACAGCCCCCTGCCCAAAGATTTTGGAGCATAGTCAAAGCATCTTTTAAAAAAAGCCGCAAGAGAAAAAGATGCTGCTATGTTAAGCCAGCCTTGGCAGCTTTAAGCCCAATAGGGATACTCAGATTGTCTCCGGAAAGTGGAGATGACATATTTGACAATATCTTAAGTCTTAAGATATTATCAATATCTTAAGTCTTCAAAGTTACTTTAGAAGACAGCAGTCCTCACAATACATTGGATTCATCATTGATCTGTCTGTATTTCACTGCCTTGTCTTTTGATACGTTCTCTATTTTTCTTACTTAGAATAATAGAATAACAGAGTTATTGGAGGTCTTGGAGATATTGGAGGTCTTCTTGTCCAACCCTCTGCTCGAACAGGAGACCCCATATATACCTTTCCAGACAAATAGCTGTTCAATCTCTTTTTAAAAAACTTCCAGTGTTGGAGCACTCACAACTTCTGAAGGCAAGCCATTCTACTAATTAATTCCACTGACAGGAAATTTCTCCTTAACTCTAGGTTAGATCTACCTTTGATGCTTCCATCTACTCAGAAGTTGTGGGAGTTTCATCACTGAAAACTTTCAAGAAGAGACTGGACTGCCATCTGTCAAAAATGGTGTAGGGTCTGCTGGGTGGGGGGGTTGGACTAGTTGACCTACAAGGTCCCTTCCAACTCTGTTAATCTGTATCTGTATTTGTATCTGTATCATTATTTCTTGTCCTGCTCTCGGGTGCTTTGGAGAACAGGTTGACTCCCTCTTGTCTGTGACAGCCCCTCAAGCACTGGAAAGCTGCTATCATGTCACTCTCAGCCCTTCTCTTTGTTAGACTAGAGACCCCTAGTTCTCTTAACTCTTCTTCATACGGTTTAGCCTCCAGTCCCCTAATCATCTTTGTTGCTCTTGTCTGCACTCTCTGTAGGGTCTCAGCATCTTTTTTGCATTGTGGTGACCAGAACTGGATGCAGTATTATGTGATCTTATTAGTGCAGTATAGAGCTACGTACTCGGTACTATCACTTCACATGATCCTGATGCTATCCCTCTGTTAATGCAACCCAGGATTGCATTGGTTCTTTTGCCAGCTGCAGCACACTTGCATTCTTTCAAAACAAAACTCTTAAGAAAAGGGCACTGTTTTAGAGCCTGCAAATGCTTCTTGTCAAATTGTCATTTTTCTGTCTTGTGGGGAGGGCTTCACAGTGCATATGCTCAGACACCATTACCATATCCGAACTAAATAATGGGTCATGTTTTAAAAGAATAGCTTCTGCTGTTCTGCATCTAGTACCGTTTACAGGCTGTATTCAAGAAGCCTGAGGACACCCCAATTTGTAGCATTTCCAAAGTGCAGTTTGGAGATATTATTGTCATGGGGAGTTGCAGTATTAAACATGAAAGCAGGAATGCTTCTGTCTCACTCTCTCTCACACATAGTCTCTGCCCAGTCTCTCCTGATCTAACTTGACAAGATGCATAACTTGGGTCTGGTTTCTCAATCTCTCAATTTGTTGAAATAACAAAGGCTAGCATTTGGAAAACCTTTGGGGGAGAGGGGTCACTGAAGGGCAGCTGTTCCCCAACATTTACAACCCCTCAAATAAAGCAGGAGCAGGCAACATTTTGGTAGCTGAGAAACGCAATGGGGAAATTTCATCAGATACTTTTATGCAATCTTTCCTTTCACTTGAATGTGGAACACAACAAATGAAGTCATGCTCTCTCTCTCTTTTTCTAACCCTCCTTTGGCACGCTGCTGAAAGGCAGGTGTGCAAAACTGACCCTTTCTGGATTTCCTCCTGCTGGAGAAGGAGGTTTTTGCAGAACAGAAGGAACATAACTGCCCCTTTCTGTGGCTGGAATATCGTTTTGCCTGGCTTTGAAGCCAAAATCTGAAAAGAGACTTTTTCTGCCCACCCTGGCATAAGAGACAAGCTGTGTGGGTTGGGTGATGGTGGCAGCCTTAGAGTTGGCTGGCCAAGGGGCTTGTGGCTTAACTGGGCTGCAGTATATCCCTTTGTAGCCCATCCTGCCCATTTCCTGTGTGAACCTTGCAAGCACCAGCAGGCCACAGGAATTTCCGGCTGGGCTGGAGGCATCATGGCAAAGCTTCCTGCAAAGGAGGCTTGAGGCTGAGGGTGGGGGAGAACCAAACAATGAGCCTACAGCAGAGGAAAGGGACATCTGCCCCCCACCCATTTGCCCCAGAGGAGTCTTACGATGTTTTCAACAGATTAGAAGTCTTCTACTGTCAGGGCTTCTGGGCTTGTCCTACCCATTAACCCATCATCTAGGCTTTTTTAGTTTCAAAATAGGTAGTCCTTGACTTACCATTCACTTAGCAGCCATTCAAAGTTACAACGGCACTTAAAAAAGTGAATTATAGCTGGACCTTGCATTTATGACTTTCACAGCATTCCCATGATCAAAATTTGGGCGCTCAGCAACTGGCGTGCATTTGTGATCTTCCCAGCAAGCTTCCAACAAGCAAAATCAATGGAGGAAGGGACCTTGTAGGTCATCTAGTCCAACCCCCTGCTCAAGCAGTGACTGCATGATTCAGTTAATAACTGTAGTGCTTTGCTTAACAACTATGGCAAAAAAAATAAGGTTGAAAATCGAGCATGAGTCACTTAACAGTCACCTGGCTTAGTCATGGAAATTCTGATCATAAGTCAAGAACTACAGTAGCTTATTTATTTATTTTTATTACATATATGTTATATATTATAAGGTCTTACAGTATATACTGTATTGTTAATAGTTCATTCATGTTAATACTGAAAAACATTGTGCAACACATTTAATACTCCATTATCCCTGTCCTTATGGTGTAATTGCTGCAGCCGCTGTTGCTTGCTATTTCTACATTTGGAGTTGTTGAATAAAGCTATAAAATCCGTACCATCTTCAGGAGGTTATGGTGTCCCCAAGATTCGAATATTCCTGGCAGATAAATGAGGGTTGGAGCAAATAGCATCTCGGTCTCCTTACAAAGTTTGAATCAGGGGAAAGAATGAAAAAAAAAATCCTATTGAGATGTATATTAAAATTTTCTTCCTCAGCCTATCCCTATTCAGAATAGTTTGGCATGATGAACAGAGGAGGTGAAGGGAGCTCGGGAATGCCAATCCCATCAGCCTCTTGGAACATGTACAGATTAAATTTTCATGAATGAAGGCAATTTTTATAGAGTACAGGTAGTCCTCGACTTATAACAGTTTGTTTAGTGACCAAGTTGCAACGGCATTGAAAAATGTGACTTATGACCATTTTTCACAGTCATGACCTTTGCACAATCCTGGTCATGTGATCAAAATTCACTCTTCAAAGGCAATTCTAATTGACAGTAAAAGTTCAACTGCACTTCCATTTTTCTGTGCTGAATCCTTTATCATTTGGCTTCATTGTATGACTCCTGGGCTCAAGTATTGTGAGAAAAGGAGAAAAACAGGCCTGTTCTTACTCTCACATTTTTTGGCAAGTGCAGGATTTTGGGGCGGGGGTGGGCAAATGAGATTTGAGAGATGACAGATACAGTAGCGGTATTCTGTGTGGTTTTTAAGAAGAACACAGGAAACCAGTTTCCAGCTTCACTGAAGACTGGCTGTACGATGAGGAACCGGCCAGGGTAAAAGTTGTTCTATCAGTGGATCCAGTCCTCAATCCTGTGTTAAAAGATTGCAGGTGAACACCTTCAAGGGCAAAGCAGATAGAAAGCCAGATTCTTTAACTTTGCTGCAGCGTTTGCATTCCTGAGCCCATGGGAACAGCTTCCCTGGTTGATCTTTCAATTTTGATCCTTTTATAGGTAGTGCTTGACCTACGACCACAATCCGCAATGGCATTTCCACTGCTTAGTGATTCATTCTGCAGTCGTTAAGCGACTCACACCCAATTTTATGACCATTTTGGCCATGATTGTTGAGTGAATTATGTGTCCTAAAGCGAATCTGGCTTCCCTCACTGCTTGTTGGAAGCCCCCCCCCTCGCCCCCCCCCCCGAGAAGGTCGCTAATGGTGATCAAGTGACCTGGGGTGCTATAACTCTTGTAAATATATGCCAGTTACCAAGTCCCTGAATTTTGATAATCTGAGCATGGGGATACTGCGATGATCCTAAGCGTGAGGACAGGTTGTAATCCACTTTTTTCAGCACCACAGTAACTTCAAACTGTCATTAAACAAATGGTCGTAAGACGAGGACTAGCTGTATATTAACTGATTTGCCAATTCCTGCAGTTAAGGACTGGATTGATTGATTTATCATTATTTTTTGTTAGATATGTATCTCACTTGCCCTTTAAAAGCAAGAAGAAGGATGCATAGCCCTCCCTCTTCCAATATTTCTACAACAACCACCCTGCAAAGTAGGTTGCACTAAGCAAGGGTGTCTAACTCCAAAGCATACTGAGAGTTTCCAGGGTTGAGGATGGAGATGAACTTGGATGAGTCATCTCTACCTCCAAACTTTGCTCTTGTATCACAAGGACACAAGGAGGCTTTCAGAATTGTCTCCCGTAATCTCCCCCCACCCCCAGGATGCCTCTCAACCTGGATCTCCCCAGCCCAACCCCTAGGCTGAAAATGACCGCCAACTAGCCTATCCTAGCCTTGCCCCTTATGTTGGGTTTTGCTTCCCAGCACTCCCTGCCAGAAGCCGGCTCAGGAATTGGAGAGTCAGTCCAAGACAGAAGAGTAGGTTGTTGAAGGCTGATCGCTCAACATCAGGGATGTTGTTCAAGGAAGGCTGACTGCATCTTCCAAGGAGGGTACAAGGAGATCCCCCCTCCCCCCGAGATGGGACCTCTCTGGAGCCATTTGCAGCCTAGATTCCTCTACCCCCTCTTTTCCTTGGGGTTTTAATTCAATCAGCCTTCTCTACTTACCAGAAACTTTGGATCGAGTTCAGAAGTTCACCTGGAGGAAGCGGCGGGAGGGCCTCTTGCCCAGGTAGTAATAGTTCAGGTATTGCCAGCGGTTTTTCCATCTACAAGAGAAAATCCATCACTGACCAAGAGAACAAATGACCTGCCAGCTGGCTCCTCCTGTGTTGGAGTCCTCTATTGGGACCTTCTGCTCAGGAGCAATGACCAGTGGAAGTGTCAGCAACCCTCCTCTGACCCAACCAGCATACCTGGCTGCCTATGAAATGGAAGGTATCCCCCAGCCATACAGTACCTTCCCAGGAGCTGAGCCTCTGGCTCAGTTTACTGCCTGGAAGTCTGTAACAAAGCCCTGGCTGTGCCTGAGCCTCTGGCCACAATGGGCTAACCTTGCCTGCCCCATAACTTGTTATTGTTAAAAACCAAGCAAACAAATCAAACTGAAACCACTTAGTTGAAAGTGGAAAGGGTTAACACTACCCACAACAGAGGAAAGGTTGCAGAACATGACAGAACTTGCAGAAATGGTTAAATTATCCTCCTGTCAGCATTCCAATAAACACCCCCAACGAAATAAAACTCCAAGGCTAGAAGTTCCTCAAAGTTCCAATTTATTAGAGATGTCATGTTGGCAACATCTGGGAAAACCCGAATCTGAAAGCTTCCAGGTTTTCTCCACCCAAACGAAAGTTCAAGTCCCTGCCCAGCACCCACATGTCCATCACATGATCCAATCAGGCACCATCCAAAACAGAAGATGCCTCCCAGTCACTTCCTCACAGCTGCAGGGCACAGCGGCCTTGACTTTCTGGAAAGAATGTTATTTAGACTACTACATATTACCTATTCCATATAATCCCCCCTCTCATTTTCCCATAGTAGAAAATGTGGCAGGCCTGAATACAAAAAGGTAAAAGATGGCTTCCAGGCCTGACAGGCTTCCCCCCCTCAGGAAAGGAACCAACCCTGGAATGAAATAAAAGTCAGGGGTTAATATGGGTTAATACAAGTATCACATTAACCACCTCTCCCCCCCCCAGAGGACCCTAATCAGGGAATTTATCGTGAAACTGCTTGACTATCTGCATGAATATCCCAGCTTTTTACCCAAGTAGCGTCAGACAAGGGGTATCCCTTCCAATGCACTAAATATTGCAAATGTCCTCTTTGCAGTCTGGAGTCCAGAATTTTCTTCACCTCATAATGAGTCTCATCCTGCACCACAATCGGTTTTGGGGGGGGCAGCAGGTTGAGGTCTCAATCTAGATCCTACAGCCAGCTTTAACAGGCTGCAATGGAAAACAGGATGAATTTTTCCCAGTATGCGGGGAAGATTTAACTGTACAGTTACTGGGTTAATCACCTTCACTATGGGGAAGGGATCTAAGTATTTTGGCCCTAACTTTTTACTCTTCAAACTCAAGCATATATATTTGGTGGAAAGGTACATGCGATCTCCCACCGAGAAGTGGGGTTGGAGTGATCGGTGTTTGTCCGCTTCTTTTTTGTAGGCTTCGGCCGCTTCAGTCAGGGCTTTTTTCACATTCTCCCAGCCTTTCTTCAATGACTCCATCCACTCATTTAGAGTCATGGAAGAAGGCTGTTCTCTCGGTAGTTCTAACCAGGGGTGGGTTCCTACCTGTGCAGTCCAGTGCGCAGCTCCGGTAGGGACCCGCCGATTACGCAATTTGCTCGTGACTGCTCTGGTACCGTCTTCACCGGACAGTCACACGCGTCACCATCTTTTTTAAAGAATTTTTTGGCTTTTTTGCTTCTGAGCATGCGCAGAAGCAAAATTTCACCAAAATCGCACCCACCGTCCCCTCGCAAGATTTTGGCGAGATTTTGCTTCCGCGCATGCGCAGAAGCAAAATCTCACCAAAATCGCATGAGAGGGTGTGCGCGCGTAGCGAGCACGCACGCACAGAAAATGTGGAGATGCGCACGCAGTACACCGGTATTGGTAAGCAAGTAACCCGCCCCTGGTTCTAGCATAGGAACAAATTCCATGCCCGTAATCTGAAAAGGCGTCAATCCCGTACTGCTGTGCACTGCATTATTGTAAGCCACTTCGGCGAAAGGAAGCAAGTCAGCCCAATTATCTTGTTGGTAATTCACATAACATCTGATGTATTTCTCCACCATGGCATTGGTCCATTCCGCGGCCCCATTGGTACTTGGATGGAAAGCCGAGCTAAGCCCCTGTGATGACCCAATGGTTCTCAGGAACTCTTTCCAGAACTTAGCAGTGAACTGAACTCCTTGGTCGGAGATCATCCACTGCGGAACTCCATGTAGCCGGTAGATTTGTTTGATAAACATCTTGGCCAATTTCTTAACTGAGGGGAGCCCAGAACAAGGGATAAAATGGTTCTGTTTGGAAAACAGGTCTATTACAGTCCAGATCACAGTATTGCCTCCACTTTCTGGGAGTTCTACTATAAAGTCCATAACTATTTCCTCCCATGGCCAGCTAGGTTCAGCTACCTGTTGAATCAAACCGAGAGGCTTTTCCAGTGTTGTTTTATTTGTAGCACATGTGGCACAACTTTTCACATAGTCCTCCACATCAGCTTCTGCCGTCTAGTCAGATGAAGAGTCTTTAAAAATCTGAAGTGGCCAGCCAATCGAGAATCATGGCTACGCTTGAGTACCAGAAGTCTCATACTGTTGGGGACATAAATCTTTGAACCTTTCCAGGCTAGTCTGTCCCGGATTGTCAATGTATCTGAATTGTTGGCTAGCCACGGATTGGTAGACAACACTGCTTTCAAATCCTCAGTTAGTTTTCCATTGAGGGGGTGAGACCACCTGCTGGCCTGGCCCCTGGTAGTGACTTGTGCCACACTCTGTGTGTCCAGGATGATGGTGTGGATGACTTCCTCCCTCTGGCTGTCATATTGGGGTTTCCTTGACAGGGTGTCTGCAAGCAGGTTCTTCCCCCCTGGGATATATTTCAGCTTGAAATCAAATCGCTTGAAGTACTGAGCCCAGCGGACTTGTTTGGGGGAGAGCTTTCATGGGGTCTTTAAGGCCTCGAGGTTCTTATGGTCGGACCAGACCTCGAAGGGGATCTTGGCTCCTTCCAGGAAGTGTCACCATGATAGAAGAGTCCAACGAATGGCAAAGGCCTCCTTCTCCCATACTATCCACCTCCGCTCAGTGTCCGTGCGCTTTTTGGACACGTACGCGCAGCAGCAGCCGTTGCTGGGGGTCTTTCTGGAGGAGCACGGCTGCCACCGCCATGTCACTGGCATTGGCCTGGACGATGAACTGCCTGTCTGGGTCTGGGTGCTGAAGAATGGGTTCTTCTGCAAACAGCCGTTTTAGGCTTTCAAATGCTTTTTGACAGTTTAGCGTCCAGGCCAGGGACTGCGTTGGCCGTGGCTTCACAGGGGGGGGACCCTGTCTTTAACAGTTCTGTAAGCGGCAGAGCCATTTCTGCGAAGGCTGGGATGAAATTGCCAATAGAAGTTAGCGAATCCCAGGGAGCTCTGCAGTTGTTTCCGGGTGCGAGGGGGTTGCCAATCAAGTACAGCTTGCACTTTCTCGGGATCCATTTCTATGCTTTTGTTTGACACTTGGTAGCCCAGGTTGTCAAGAGAAGTCTTATGAAATTTACACTTGGACAGCTTCGCATACAGCTTTGCGGCTAACAGTTTCTTTAGCACTTGACGGACTAGTTTCACATGTTCTTCTAATGTCTCACTGAATATGAGAATGTCGTCCAAGTAGACAAGGACCCCCTTATATAAATGCTCATGCAGCACCTCGTTAATCAATTGCATAAATACTGCGGGGGCTCCTTGGAGACCAAAGGCCATAACTTTGAACTGGAAACTACCCAAAGGGCAGTTGAAAGCCATCTTCCACTCGTCCCCCTCCATTATGTGCACCCGGTAATAGGCTTCTCTCAAGTCCAGCTTTGTGAACACCTTCTCTTTTGAAAGGTAGCTCAACATGTCTTTCATGAAGGGGAAGGGATAAGTGTTTTCCATGCACATGGCATTAATTCCACGAAAATCATCTCCCCATCCTTCTTTTCTTTAAATAGCACCGGGGCGGCCACTCTGGATTTCGACGGTTGGTGTCAATGTACTTCCTCAGCTCGGCCATCTCTTTTGGGGTCATCGAGTATATCTTTGGCTTAGGAAGTTTAGCCCCAGATTCAATCTCAATCGCACAGTCGGTCTGGCGATGGGAGGGGAAGAATGTTGCACTCTTCCTCACTGAATGCTTCAACCAGGTCCATGTATTCCTTAGGGACCTAAGGAGTCCCAGGACTTCAATGGCTGCCATAATTGCCTTTCGTTGGGGTAGGGGCCCTTGTGGGCTCACTTTGGTGAGTCCTGCCTCAGGTGGGATGGGTGGCAAGGGCCCCACACTGATTTTTTGGTAGCCATCCTCCCATTTAATCATCAGGGCCCCAGACAATTTAATTGTCTAGCCAGGCGAGCCCCAGAAGGATTGAGTCTGCCATTTTGGGGGCGGACATGAACCAGATGAGTTCTGTGTGGATACCCAGCTCTATTCTGAAATTCAGTGACTCAGGTAGCAGGGGTGCCTCCTATTAAGGTCCCATCTACATGCTCAAAGATATGGGGCAGTTTAAAAGGTGTGTCCTTATGCCTAGCTGCTCAACAATGGAGGAGCTAATCAGGCACCATGTGCAGCCGGAGGTTACTGCTGCTACCTCCCCTTGCACCCCTGTCTCTGGCACTACCAGTTTGAACTTGACTGCAAATGGGCAGATGGTTCCACTTACCATCGGGTCATCTTCACCACTGCTACCGCTGACCGGCTCGGGCAGAAGGTCTTTGGCCAAGGTCTCCTTACTCTTCGGGGGGAGGGAGGACCTCGACTGCCTGCTGGGCGAATTGGCTGGTATCTGGAGGCTTTCACGGAGCAGCTGTGGTGGGATGTTGCTGTGGAACTGGTGCAGGTGCTAGGCATTCAAAGGCCTGATGACCCCGTAGTCCACACAGTTAGCATTTGATAGCTTCTGTATGATGACAGAGGGGGCCTCCGCAGGTTTAGTCAGAGGATGCCTTGCCAAGGTCCTCTTCGGGGGTCTCTCTGCAGGAGGTCTACGGTGTGGGTGGATTTATCAGTCCAGAGTGATTGACATGGTATACCAATCTTGTAGTCGCTCAGGCACCCCTCTGATAGTACAGGCGGTTCTGACCTCTGGATCAATGGCATCTTTAAAATAGTGCAGACGTATTCTGTCTGGCCAATGCATTAGGTTTCCTGCAACCCATCTAAAGTCCCATACAAAGTTCTTTATTGGTCGGCTACCTTGCTTAATCACCTTTATTGTGGCCTCATTTTCATTGATTCGATCAGGGTAGTCAAACCTGGCCCGGAGCAGCTCAACAAAGCCATTGGCATCATCTAGCTCAGCAGCCCCTTCGTTGTGCAGCTGGGCCACCCAGGCAGCAGCGTCTCCTTCATTCATCCCATCCACAATAGCAGATACCAAGTCGCGCTCTGTTTCGTACAGTTCTTCATACTGATCTATATGAGCCCAGACATGGCTGAGAAAGAACGCTAGCTTGGCTGGCTGGCCATCAAAGGTTGCTCTGAACCTAGGTGGCAGTGGCCTTGCCAGTGGAATCACAATGGCAACCAGCTGTTGGGCAGGGGCCTGGGGCACTGCGGAGGGCAGTGCTCTTGGCTGCTGGAATGCGACTGGCATTGGGACCGGGGCCGGCTGTTGAGCTGCCATGGGGGGGGGCTCCAGCCAGCTGCTGGGTCAGACCCCACTGCTGTGCTGGGATCATTGGGGCACATTGGGCCCAGGAGGATCCTGAAAAAGCAGAGCAGGGGGCCTGGCATCCACTGGCACTGGACCCACCCATGGCCGGGATAGAACCCCCAGCCTGGGGGGATGCATTCCGCAGGGGGCAGCAGGGGGGCCGGTTGGTGAGAGGGGGTGACTGGCGGTTGTTGCTTACCCTGTGCTGGCTACGTCTGCTGTCCCCCTCCTGTTGCTTGACCCCTCTGCACCAAGCTGATCCCCCGATCGCCTCTGGCCAAGTAGAAAAGTGCTGACACCACGCTAGTTCCACTGCCAGGTCCTGGATCAGGAAAAGTGAAGGTGGGTTGAGCTAAGCTCCATGTCACTTGCGGGGGCTGCACCAGTGGTGAATAACTTCCCATTTCAAGCCACTCAAACCGCTCCAGGAGCCCAGACAAGGATTGTCTTCGAGACAGAGGCAATAGGTTCCAGCCTTGGGGAGTTTCATACCCCATCGTCCCCACCTCTCTTCATTCTGGCTCGTGGGGTGACGTCAGGGGGCTGGTGATGGGCCAACACTCAGGCAGCCACTCTCCCGGTCCCATCTCTGAACTTGGATCAGACTGGCAACTCTTCCAGGAATCCACCTCATTGGGCCGAGCGCCAAGCCCTCAGGCCATCTCTGCAGCCTCAAGGGCTTGCACCACGTCTTCAGAAGGAGAATACCAGACCTCAATAAGCTCTCCAGTATATGCTTCTGTGGCTCCTTCTGTTATCTCCTCTTTCTCCTCCATTTTCACTGACTGTTCGCACTGCCTGAGTTTCAGGTCAGTGCTGGGGATCAGCACCCTGGACAGCCCCCTTTAGGGGTGCTGTTTGGTTATATAGGGATTCGGGTTAATGTCAGCGTTCCAATAAACACCCCCAACGAAATAAAACTCCGAGGCTAGAAGTTCCTCAAAGTTCCAATTTATTAGAGATGTCATGTTGGCAACATCTGGGAAAACCTGAATCTGAAAGCTTCCGGGTTTTCTCCACCCAAAAGAAAGTTCAAGTCCCTGCCCAGCACCCACATGTCCATCACACGATCCAATCAGGCACCATTCAAAACAGAAGATGCCTCCCAGTCACTTCCTCACAGCTGCAGGGCACAGCGGCCTTGACTTTCTGGAAATAATGTTATTTAGACTACTCCATATCACCTACTCCATATAATCCCCCCTCCCATTTTCCCACAGTAGAAAATGTAGCAGGCCTGAATACAAAAAGGTAAAAGATGCCTTCCAGGCCTGATACCGCCTTGATTAGAGAAAATAAATCTACATTTATGGCTGATGGGAAACCTCTGTAGACTTTTTGCATGCAACGGAAAAATGCACATGATTTGTGGTTTTGATGATTAGGAGAAAAATGGATAATAGAAAAGAGTAAGCTTTTTTGTAATCAATGTAAGAGATAATTTTGTAATTGCACTTATTTTGATTCAAAGGAAATTGGAAGCTTTTTTTCTATTTCTTTCTATTCCTTCTTTCTTGCTTTTTTCTTTCTTCTTTCTTTCTTTCCTTACTGCTTTTACTCTTTATAGTTTACATTAGTTTTTATGTTCTTTTTAAAAACTTTAATAAATAGCAATAGCAATAGCACTTAGACTTATATACCGCTTCATAGTGCTTTACAGCCCTCTCTAAGCGGTTTACAGAGTTCAGCATATTGCCCCCAACAATCTGGGTCCTTATTTTACCGACCTCAGAAGGATGGAAGGCTGAGTCAACCTTGAGCCTGGTGAGATTTGAACAGCTGAACTGCTGAACTAGCAGTAGCCTGCAGTGCTGCATTTAACCACTGCGCCACCTCGGCTTATTTAATAAATTATTTAATTTATTATTTAATATTTAATAAAAGTTTATAAAAAAAACAAAGAAATAAACTGGAGCCTCTTTAGGTACACAGTTGAGGGGCAGTGTGTGTTCAGATGGGTTTCAGGTTGGGGACACTTCTCCATCCTCAACTTTCTAAAAACAGTCAGCTATCCCAAAAGAGCATCATTGTTGTCATTTAAGCATTGACATCGGTTGAACAAAATTTTGTTCCTGCATGTGTCTGGGAGCCTTGCTTCAAGGTATTTGTACACAGTGCTCTGGGTATTTAAGAACTATTTTTAGGAAAAGGGTTTCAACAGTTGCAACATCTTTGCCCCTTTGTGGTCAGTGGCCCTTATATAACAACCTGGCCTGTTGTTCCTCTGGTGATGTCAACCCTTCAAGGTAGACCCAACCAGGAAACTTTGTCATGTGGCTTCCTAGCCTGGTCTACCTCAAAGGACTAACAGCTGCCATCGAGACTAAGATGATTTTCTGGGCAGGGGGATCTTGACCTCCATCCTTAGTGAGGATGGCCAGCAGGCTCTATGTCTGCCATTTCTCATGGGCTGTTAAAATGGAACAGGCAAGCCTCCCCCCTCCCCCCTTTCCAACAACCGGCAGCATACCTTTGGAAAATATTGCAAAAGAGGAGGAGGAGGAGATTTGGAGAATCTCAACCCCATGGCCTTCTGAATGGCTGTAAATCATTGGTTTCGTTCTCAGGCATCAGGGCTGAAATATTAGTATAGTCCAATTTACACATGTTTGTTTTCTGAAAGTGTTTTCATAGAGTGCCTCAATTTTCTCTTCCCTGTGCCGGATTCTTTTTAACTTTGTTCATGGGCTTTTCAAAAGATTGTTTTCTTATAAATTGAAAGATCATTGCCCACAGTTACGGTAGTTATTTAACAAGGGCAGCCATGAGAACTTCCTAATTCGATAAATACATTTTTAGTAGGGATATCCTCTTCGTTTTTCATGCAGAATTTTGAGGCCCTGGTACTCACCCTATTGCTTTGTTTGTTGTTTTCTGATCAGCTTCCTCGGCTATTTTTTTTTTAAAGGGAACTCTTTTTATGCAAAGGCTCTTAATGTTTCCATAGATGCCGCTTCTGCTATTTTTTCTTCTTGAGTTAGTAATAATGGTAAAGGTTTCTCCTGAATTGTAGGGAATAAAGATGATAAGCTGGGTTGGTGCAGGAGAAGGGATGAAGTCCTAAAATTGATGAAGTCTTTCTGGACAGTGGGGAATGTTATTTGAAAGTGGAAGAGAATAATGGTCATGGTGATGGTGGCATCTAATGAGGCTGATGGTCTTGAGACCTGTTTTGGTTGGGTTGTTGAGATACTAGTGGACGTTGGGAAGTGGAGCTGGCTCTGCCAGCTGTCTTGGATAATGCTGTACAGGTAGTCCTCAACCAACGACCACAATCGAGCCCAAAATTTATGTTGTTAAGTGAGTCATTTGTTAGAGCCGAGGTGGTGCAGTGGTTAAAGTGCAGCACTGCAGTTCAGCAGTTCAGCTGTTCAAATCTCACCGGCTCAAGGTTGACTCAGCCTTCCATCCTTCCGAGGTGGGTAAAATGAGGACCCAGATTGTTGGGGGAAATAGGCTGACTCTGTAAACCGCTTAGAGAGGGCTGTAAAGCACTATGAAGCGGTATATAAGTCTAAGTGCTATTGCTATTGCTATTAATTGAGTTTTGCCCCATTTTACGACTTTTCTCACCACATTTGTTAAACGAATCACTGCAGTTCTTAAATTAGTAACACAGCTGTTAAGTGAATCTGGTTTCCCCATTGACTTTGCTTGTCAGAAGGTCACAAAAGGGGATCGCGTGACCCCAGGGCACTGCAATCATCATAAATGTGAGTCAGTTGTCAAGCATCCAAATGTAAATCACGTGACCATGGGGATGCTGTAATGATCATTAGTGTGAAAAATGGTCATGTCACTTTTTTTTCAGTGTCGTCGTAACTTTGAACTGTCACTAAATGAACTGTTGTAAATCGAGGACTACCTGTAGTGGGAGTTGAGGGAAATGGTGGTGACCCAACAGTGATATCAAAGGAAGGATAGATGGATCAGCCAGCTAATTGTGTCCTTTTAGTGGAATGGTGAAGGCACCAGACTAGAACTCAGAACTGTGAGTTCTAATCCCACCTTAGGCACAAAGGCAGCTGGGTGATCTTGGGCCAGTCCCTCTCTCTCAGCCCTACAAAGAAGCAGGCAATGGCACACCACTTCCAAAATATTGCCAAGAAAATTGCAGAGACTAGTCTAGGCAGTTGCCAGAAGTTTTAAAAAAAAGTGGCTCAAAGGGACAGAAAAAAACTCTCAGAAGCTAGTTGTCACGATGTGGAAATTGCCAGTTGAGCATCTCTACTATTTCTAGGTTTACTGTATTTTCTAATCAAGCAGACATGTGGTATGTTTTACTACGCATGTGTGCATTCCAGGAGTCTCCTCCTTTCTTCTTCTCCTGTGAGCCTCGCCCAAGGCAGACGTGAATTCTTAGCTGAGAAAATGTAGCTTATTTAAGGTTTATATTCTTTTGTTACTTTTGTACTAAAATAAATATTTTGTTAATTAGAATTGAATCTCGGTTTTATTTTCTAAGTAAGAATGACTTCAAAGAAGCAAGATCCTATATCACCTCTTTGATAGGAAAATTCCTATCTGTCACTAGTATAGTAGGGATTGTGGTTGGCTGGTTTGGTGGTGGAGAATGAGGGAACCAAGGTGAAGGTGGGTGCAGTGTTGAAGCAAAGCCATTTGTGGATGTGACTGAAATTGTACCAGATTCTCTTCTGGGCTGAGCTGATAGATGAGCAGTTGAAGGTAGCAAGACATACAATGCCATGAGAAGTTGTGCTACCATGAGATGTTTTGGCCACCAGCTTGGCTAGCTTCCAAAAGAGTTGGGCCAATTCCTTGAAGTCATGGGATGTAGAGAGTAAAGAGGATGGCCTTGATGGCGAGAGGGAAGATCTGTGACCAAACCAATGAGAAGGGAAACAATACCTAAGGCCAAACAATGAAGAAGGTATGCATACATCTCTCAGACAGACACCACCCTAATTCACATGCTTATAAGAAAGGGAGGGGATAAAACATAACCAGTCTTAGAAGATTTGGATTTGGTTACCATAGCCACTCTTAATAAATGCAGTTCTCATACAAAGTGGAGTTCTTGATTTGATCTAGATCTTGAGGCCAATGTGGGGATCAGCGTCCATCAGCCTGGATGGCAATGTGATTGCTTTTGAAGGGCACCTGCTGAGGCGCCAGTGCGCTTTTATGGCAATTGGTTGACCACTGTGAGAACACAGTGTGAGCTAGATGGATCAGGGGTCTATCCACCAAGGCACGGCTTATGTCAATGTATCTTAACCTTGGACACTTTAAGTTGTGTGGCCTTCAACTCAACCAGCATGTTATCTGGGGAATTACCCAGCTAAGTAACCTCTTCAGAATCAAGCACTAAGCAATATCCAAATCAAAAATTACCAACTCAGACAAACTATCAAACAATAAACAACAGCCTAATCAAGGCATTACCAAGACAAAAACAACACGGACAGACAAGCCACTAGTATATAACCAGACAGCAAACCCCATTTCCTTCTAACACTGATGATGTTACCCAGTTGGGTAATGAAACATCTGCAAGAAAGCCACCAAGCTCAGAGAGCACCAAGGATCTCACAGTTCAAACTGAGCTACAAATATTCTCTTGTAAAGTCAAAATTATGTGTATTGTACATAAAAAAATAATAATGTGTGCAGCTTCAACTGCACAGTTGTGGCTGCCATTCTGACTTGCTTGCCAATCCCACAGTAACCCCCGTTTGTCATCTTTGTGGTTAAACCACATATACTTCCTGGCTGTTTTTCTGAGCCTCCCGGAGGCTGTGATGCAGCTGGGTATTTGCATTATCTACAATGAAAACCAAGAAGCATTTTTCCAGAGCAAAGGGCTCACAGTACAGTTGCTAGGTTCAGCCCCAGCCACGAGACCCTGGGTTTTACAAGAGCAGAAATCCAGGCTAACCTTCGTGACTAATCCTGACAAAGCCCAAAAATTCTAAAAACAAGACAGAAGTTTGCTTCCGGCTTTTTTTAAAAAATAACTTTACCATAAATTGAACTAAAATTTGTGCGCTTTCTCCCACACCCATTCATGGCCCTTCCTTTCCCTCACAACTGTATGTTTAACAGCAATTTTGTTTATTAGAGTTGTGCAAACTGTTTGTTAACAGTTCTGAGAAAAGGGAAATAATGTGACATGGCGGTAAGATGAAAAAAAAGAGAAGGGGGAAGGGAAGGAAGATACAATTAGGAGCTTAGTTAATAATCGCACCATGTGGTTTGTTTAAATCTGCTAACTTAGCTTCTAAAGTATGTTTGAGGTAGTGTGAACTAAATTGAATCCATGAACCACAGTCTAGCAAGCCACGATTTTACAGGTAGTCCTTGCTTAACAACTGGTCGCTTGGCAAACATTGAAAGTTATGATGGACAACACCCCACCCCGCCCAAAGCTATTGATGATCTGGTTTCAGAGTTCCTATAGCTACATGCATGTGTACATGTGCACACACACAAACACACAAACACACACACACACACACACACACACACACACACACACACACACATTGTCATGATCACATTTTGGGTCTTGGCAACCAACTCACCTTTATAGCTGGTTGCAGTGTTGTGCAGTGGCTTAACTGGGATTTCCAACTTTTTTTTTGCCAGTTTCCAGCCTTTGGGGTGGGTTTCCAGGAAAAATGCCCATAGGACTACATTGCTTCACTTAACAACTATGGTGCTCACTTAACAACCACCACAAAAGTTGTAAAATCAGGTCGGTCACAGGGGTGCCTTGACTTATGACCGTCATGATTTATGACAGAAAATCCAGGCTCCATTATGGTTGTAAGTCAAGGACTACCTATATGCAATCACCGCAAGGTTTGAGGGAAAAGCCAGGTCTTTCCAACTTTCTGGAAGGCTGGGAAGGTAGGGGCCTGCAGGATCTTGTGGGGGGGGGGTGCATCCCAAGGTGACAGAGGCGAAATTTATCTCACAAAGGAGAAATAGATCTTTTCCCGGACATCAGACATTAGAAAAAGAAACCGCAGTTTAAAAGTCTAAGTAAAAATGTTTATTTCAGTACAAAACAATAAATCCTCATTAGTCTACATCTCTGATATAAAAAATAGGTCTTGCTTCGATAGAAGCTAGGAACAGAAGGAATGAACGGAGAAAGGAATGTGCACATGCGTACAAAAACATATCAATCATGTGCTCAGGAATAAACCATTATATTTGATAGGGATGCTTCTCCCTGCATATACATATAACAGGCAATATAAATCACTGCATGACAAGGGGTCACTACTGAGAGGTTTTGCCCTCCCCCCAAGGCAGGAACAGCATGTACCATATCATCAGTGGTTCCTTTCTTGTAAGGCGAATGAGGTTTGCCTGGGTTGGCTGCAGCTGAAACTCCAGGGCTCCAGGTGCTCTTTATGACTTGACTGACGGGGCTGATCACACAACCAGCAGGTCTCACTGGCCATTTCGTGAAGGTGGGAAGACCTGAATTTACTTGCTCTACTTGCTCAAACCCATAAAAAGGGACCCACGGCCTGCCTTTTCCAGCTGTATCAAAAGTGGAAAAGTGAAGGAAGCGGAAAGTGGATCCTTCTGCTGGCTCAGCTAAGGCAGTTGGGGTGCCTGTTCAGTTTCATTTCATTGTAGTCAAATTTCACCCCTCCAGCTGGCTCCTGCGGCAATAAAGTCCCCTCTTTGGTCAGTGGGTGCTGCCCTCCCACACCATTTCATCTGGGGTGGCTGGACTGATGAAATTGTGGACATTTTTTTTAAAATTAAAGATGTGAAATTGTCAAGAGTTCTATCAGCTTTCTTTTTCTTACAAGTTCATTGATGGAGCAACAGAAAGATGGACTTCCTTCCTTCCTTCCTTCCTTCCTTCCTTCCTTCCTTCCTTCCTTCCTTCCTTCCTTCCTTCCTTCCTTCCTTCCTTCCTTCCTTCCTTCCTTCCTTCCTTCCTGTGAGAGAGCCATGAAAGATGGTAAAACTGTGCGTTTTTTCCCCTTCTCTTACTGAACCAACATAGGATGTACCACACTGGAAGTTATCAGCTACAAGGGTATTGGGGATGGGTGTGGGCCGGGGGAGGGGACCGGTGCTTCAAAAGAAAAGGGTTGACAGTAGAAACCACCTATGATCAAAGAACTGCCCACAGAAAGGAAAAGATGCAATAGAATCCCACCAAGGCCGTGTCAACCACATTCTGGACAAAACGCAACACAACATAGGCCCATGATGGCAAACCTATGGCACGGGTGCCACAAGTGGCACGCGGAGCCATATCAGTGGGCATGCGAGCTCAGGTCCGGCATGCATGCGCATGCCAGCCGTCTGATTTTCAGGCATTCTGGGCCCACTGGGAGTCAGAAAATAGGCTGTTTCCAGCCTCCTGAGGTGGTGGGGAAGGCCATTTTTGCCCTCCCCAGGCTCCTAGAAAGGGTCTGGAGCTTAGGGAGAGCAAAAAACGGGCCTTCCGGTTCAACTGGAAGTTGACAAATGGGCCATTTTCTGCTTCCTGAGGGCCTCCGGGGGGGGAGGCTGTTTTCGCCCTCCCCAGGCTCCTAGAAAGACTCTGGAGTCTGAGGAGAGCAAAAAATGGGCGTGCCATTGCGTGCTGGGAGTGGGGGGGTCACGCGCGCATGCACAGGGGGCGCATGGAATTATGGGTGTTGGCACACACACGCGTGACCTCCCGCACTCTCCCCCCCCTTTTGGCACGCGGACCAAAAAAGGTTCGCCATCACTGACATAGGCCATCACTGGGACCAATGCGGTGGAAGAGGTTTTAATCTGGAAAGGGAGTTTTAAGTTAGTTTCCAGCTGGGTTAGGTACAGGAATCCAGTGGTTAAGTTTAAGGTGGAAGCACTCATGTTGAAAATTGCCTTTTCATTGGTTTGGTTTCAACTGCAGTACCATGAAGTCCAGCTTATCAAACCAACCTTTTGAACAGCTTTGCCCACTCTGCGAGCTCCAGATTTATAGGACTGCCGTTCCCGAGATGGCTAGGAATTTTGGGAATTGCAGTCCAAGCTTTTCAGCAAGAGCCAGAGTGATTTGATTGCTGCTTCCTTGTGATCAGGGGAAGATTGCAGCAATAACCAGGGCTGTATCCAGCTCAGACAGGAATTCTGCCTGGTGGGTTTCCCGCCCCCCCCCCTGAAATGCAGAGAAGAAGTCTTTTGTTTCCAGAGCTTTGGGGCTTTTAAATATTGCCATTCACCACCAAGATGGACTTTGCACAGGACTACACCCAGTTTCTGATGATTTGATAACAATTGTGTGCTCGTACCGCAACCAGCAACCGTGCAGTGTACACAAAGCGGGTGATTTGCTCCTTGGCCTTCTTACTGCCGTCTCTTCCGGGTGCTTTGAAACCTAGCAGGGAATCTTGTGCTCAACCTTGTTAAAATCTTCAGAGCTCCTTCCTTCTCCTGAACATGGAAATGAGGTCCCTCCCTGGATGAAAAGGCAAATCCTTTTCTGCAACAAAGAGCTTGGAGCTCAAGAGAAAGGGCTGAGTGCGCCACTGACACCTCCTTCCTCCTTCGGAGCTGCAGCTCAGTCTCTTCCCGGTGGGACTGGGAGACCAGTTAACAACATCCATTTCAGATCAGCAGGGAGCTGGGAGGTTGTGCAGTATTTATAGGAAGCATCAGGAGTTGGCTTAGCGAGGTCCCCTCCCCCTTAGCTGCCTCTCCCCCTCCAACCCATCTGCTGCAAAGTCTGATGCTGTAATTCAGAGAGCCACCTGCTCTCCCGTGTAGGCAATTGGCTGTTCTGGTGCTGCTTGGTAGCCAAAATAGCTTCTCCTCTGGCTGCTGCTTCTCCCTCTCTCCGCCAGGCTGTCAGGCCCGCTCTGTTCTGTGTCTCACCAGTGCACGGGTAGCACCACACAAATGCCATGTGGCAGGCAGAAAGTGATGAGCCAAGCAGGTTGTCCCAGGAGCCAGGTGCGAAAGAATGACGCTCCATCCGTACCAACCTCTTTTGCATAGGGCGGTAGCTCGGGATTGTGGTGAATTTGGGGAGAGTTTTTAAAAGGAACCTTAAGAATCCCTTTGAGGACAAAGCAGTGGAGAAAAATGCAGGTCTGATCTGCAGAATGATACTTGAGAAAAATTCCCACTGGAACCTTCTTGAATTATAATGTGTGGAAGGGCCACTTTGCCTGTTGGGGTGGACGGTGTTTCTCTTCAAGCCCAATAAACATAGTGCAAACATACTCAGGTACCCCTTTTTAATGGCATATCCTTCAGATGACCTTATCTTAACTCAGATGCAACTAATTATCTTTATTCTAAGGCAGGGGTAGGCAAAGTTGGCTCTTCTATGACTCGTGGACTTCAACTCCCAGAATTCCTAAGCTAGCATGATTGGCTCAGAAATTCTGGGAGTTGAAGTCCACGAGTCATAGAAGAGCCAACTTTGCCTACCCCTGTTCTAAGGTGTTCACTCTTCTCCAAACATAAAAACTAAGACTGATTCATCAAGGATGGGATTGCTGACATAGCAAAGGGTACAAGCTGCCCAGCTCCTAGTGACCCCTATAGGCACTCCATCATCTAGTCCTGAAGTTATGGGAACTGTCCCCTAAGGCGGTCTGGGCTCTAGCTGTGGAGACTCCTGACTCTTGGTATCTTTGCTCTGCAGTGCCTAAGAGACACTTCCCAAAATTGCTTAATTTTTGCATGGATTCCTTATAAAAGTAGGTTTGGTGGTCTTTAGAAAGAGCTACTTTATTTTATTATTTTATTTTTAAACATGCATTAACTGTAGCTCTCTTCAGAGAATGCTAATGCTGTGGTAAGGGTAGACTTCAACTTACAACCACAATTAGAACCAGAATTTCCATTGCTACCATAAGTAAGATGGTTGTTGTGAGTCACACCTGATTTTATTATCTTTTTTACCATGGTTGTTAAGTCAATGACTATAGTTGTTACGTAAACCATGTGGTCATTAAGTGAATCTGGTTTACTCCATTGATTTTCTTTGTCAAAAACTGGCTGAGAAGGTCACAGAAACTCAGGAAGTTTTGTTTTGTTTTGTTTTGTTTTATTATTTTATTTTTTTGTTGTCTTTATCCCATCTTTGTTACTTTATAAGAAACTCAAGGTGATGAACATACATAATCCTCTTTTTTTCTTCTATTTCCCCCATAACGACCCTGTAAGGTGGATTGGGCTGAGAGAGGGGGATTGGCCCCGTGTCACTCAGTCGCTTTCATGCCTAATGCTGGATTAGAACTCACAGACTCCTGCTTTCTAAGCCAGCATCTTCACCATGAGACTAAACTGGCTAATGCAGGTTAATGCAGGCCCCCAGGTGTGCCCTAAAGTTCTTGGAGGAGTGCCTATTTTCAGAAGTGGCATTGAGGGAACTAGTAGTTGTCACCAACATATTGTTCCATGCAACCTGGGTGGTGCTGCGTGACTCACCCACAGCTCAGGTTGAGACAAGTCTCGCCTGCAAGAGCCAGACATTGGGGGCATTGTAACAAAGTTGACCAAGAGATGGTTGAAACCAGTTTTCATGAAGTCCTTGCTGTGAACTCTCTTTCTTGATTAGCATCCTGCTCATGGAAACTGCAGAAAATCAGGAGACTGGTGGCACCTTTGCAGAGGTGCAACCAGAGTCCTGATTTTTGGCTATCATAGCCCAATGGGACTCTCTTCATTCAGTGGCTTCAAACCACAATGTGTTTGTTCCTCCCTCCCCTCTTCCTTCCTTCCCCCAGGTCTGCTGTTTTTTTCCCCAAAGGGCAGATGGTGGTTCACCTCTTTGCTTTGATGTGCTTTCTGCTAACCTGGAGAGTCCACCTTTCTTGCTCCTTCAGAAAACATCTGTCTGTCTCCCTGATACCCCAAATTCAGGTGTCTTCCCTGCAGAACAGAGAACATTCTCCAGTTAAGGTCATCTTGGCTCAAGTCCATATGTACAGCTCAGGGTCAGGTTCCTAATTTTTTTACTACCACTCTGTGGGCGTGGCTTATTTTGTGGGTGTGGCTTGCCAGCCATGTGACCAGGTGGGCGTGGCTTCTCAGACTGCTGAAGAGAGGGGAACTGAGATAGGTCCTGCCGCCCATTCCCCCTCCCCTCAGCAGCTCAAGAAGCCTCGAACGTGCAAAAATGCCTAGGATCATCACCGTGCGTTCGTGGCTTCTTGGACTGCTGAAGGGAGGAGAATTGAGATAGCTCCTGCCGCCCATTCTTTCAGCGTCTCACGCGCTCCCTCAGCCATCCTCCCCTGCTTGGACTCACTGTGGGGTAGGAAGGCAGCGCATGAGCAGTGTCGGAAACTCGGCTTCTGGGTATGAGCAGAAGAATTTTTTTAAAAAAATTTAAAAATTTTTTTTTAAAAAAATGGTGGCGCCCAGGCACTGGAAACCGACCGCACCGGTACTGTGATGTCACCAGCGGGCTGCTACCGGTGCTATAGAGTGGACCGCACTGGTAGGAACCCACCACTGGTACAGCTGTACTTTCTAACATGTCCAGCCCTTGTTTCAGGAGAGCTTGGTCCTTAAGATGGGAGTGGCTGCGGCGGACACAATTATACATCATGTACTTAATGCAGTTATTCAATTAACAAATTTTCTGGCTTTACAGGGTTGACTCACCAGCTTTATACCATGTGTAAAGCCACAAGAAAATGAATCGAGATGACTGCATATTGTGACTGGGCATCACTAATACAATGTTCAGACTTGCAAAACAGCCAGGATGCATCCCAGGTCCAAACACTAGCACCTGTTCACCTATGTCATAGTACAGTATGTCAGCACGACCTTAAAAGCGTCACCATCACTGGGGCCTTGCAAAGTGCTCAACAAATCACAGGCTAGACCAGTGATGGCGAACCTTTTTTTCCTCGGGTGCCAAAAATGTGTGCGCACGCGCTATCACACATGCGCGAGTGCCCACACCCATAATTCAATGCCTGGGGAGGGCAAAAACAGCCTGTTTCCCAACTTCTGGTGGGCCTGATAGGCCCGTTTTTCACCCTCCCCAGGCTCCAGAGGCTTCCCTGGAGCCTGGGAAGGGCAAAAGCGCCCTCCCTTGTCCTCCCAGAAGCGCTCTGGAAGCCTAAAATGCCCCACCAGAGCCTCCGTGCAAGCCGAAAATCAGCTGGCTGGGGCGCACATGTGCGCTGGAGCTGAGCTAGGGCAACGGCTCACATGCCGGCAGATATGGCTCCGCGTGCCACCTGTGGCACGCGTGCCATAGGTTCGCCATCACTGGGCTAGACTGTGTTGCTCCTCAGCCTGCACATAACCCCTTTACACCATAAGAACCAAAGACCATCAGAAAGTCATTGTATTCTACTAAAACGTTCCAGATAATGTGTTTCCTAAATCTATGTCTACATATACTTCTAGTCTGACAAGGAGAAGGACTAGGAGTGACATGATAGCAATCTTCCAATATTTGAGAGGTTGTCACAAAGAAGAGAGCGACAACCAATTCTCCAAAGCACCAGAGGGCAGGACAAGAAGTAACGGATGGAAACTTATCAATGAGAGAACCAACGTAGAACTAAGGATAAATTTCCTGACAGTGAGAACAATTAATCAGTGGAATCAGGGGTGGGTTCCTCCCAGTTCGGACCGGTTCACCCTTACTGGTAGTGACCCGCTGGTAATGTCATGATGACGTCACCAAACCGGATCGGTCGGTGCCGGTCCGTGGGCACCGCCATGTTTTTTTTGAATTTTTT
This sequence comes from Diadophis punctatus similis, assembly GCA_023053685.1. Lineage (NCBI taxonomy): Eukaryota > Metazoa > Chordata > Lepidosauria > Squamata > Dipsadidae > Diadophis > Diadophis punctatus. Next base: position 5,938,116 of record JALIGW010000027.1, on the reverse strand, counting down.
TTTCCTTCTGAGCTTGCACAGAAGCTGAGTTCCGGCACTGTGCATTCGGTCGCCATCTGTTTTTTGGCTTTGTTTTTTTGCCGCGCGGTGCAGGAGGAAGCGAACCGGCAGCGAGGTAACTTAGAACCCACCCCTACTTCCAGGGTCCCCCCCCTGCGCCCCTTTTGGCTCCCAGGGGGATGTAGGAAGGCTTGCTAGGCCCAAAAGGGGTGCAGGGGGGGGCCTTCAAGGGAGAAAGAAAGAAAGAAACCCTCACTGTTTGGGGATCCCCACATGCACGGAGCTTGAATTGAGAGCTTAGTGTAAGTGGCTGCTAAGCTATCCTTCTAAGTTAATGAGCCAAGGTTGCGCAGCAGTTAGAGTGCACTACTGCAGGCTACTTTAGCTGACTGTGATCAGCAGTTCAGCTGTTCAAATCTCACCGGCTCAAGGTTGACTCAGCCTTCCATCCTTCCGAGGTAGGTAAAATGAGGACCCAGATTGTTGGGGGCAATGTAAATATATGCATTGCTTAATGGTGTAAACCGCTTAGAGAGTGCTTGCACTTTGAGGTCTCACATATAAGTCTCACAAACAAACAAACAAACAAACAAACAAACAACAAACAAACAAACAAACAAACAAACAAATAAATAAATAAATAAATAAATAAAAGATCTAAGTCCAGCCCACAGTGAATGCCTTCTTAATTCCCATTGAGAAACACTGCCTTAAAAAAAATAGTTAAACCTGATTCTTTGTGTGAATTGCTCAGATTCCTGACAGGGCCATTTTTTGGCAAAAAGAATCCGACCAATTGGCAGAGACTGCCATTTTAACTCTCTCTGCCTTCCTGCAGCCTCCCCTCCTTGGTCTAAGGAGCCTCTCCCTCATGCGGACCACTCCCCAAGACCCCTTTAAAGGAGGGACAGATGGAGAAAGAACTCCATCTGGGACCACAGAGCAGGAAAGCTGCAGCAGATGGGGGAGACAAGAAGCTGAGGCAGATAAAAGACAGAGGACCCTGCCTGGTTGCTGAGGTTGATGCTGCTTCCAGAAACCACAATAAAGAAGTAGGAATAAATCCCCCAAACCAGGAAGAGGCTAAGAATCAAACCAACTTTCATTTTCTCTACTGTTTCTCTTTCTCCTATGCCAGTGATGGCGAACCTTTTTTGGTTTGCGTGCCAAAAGGGTGTGTGTGTGCGCGCTAGCGCTCGCACACGTGTCCACACCCATTCCCTCTCCCCCCACGCATGCGCACAACCCCCCCACGCTGCCCCCTGCGCATGCGCACCCCCACACCACCCCCGCGCAAAGGCCTTACCGAAGCCTGGGACGGTGAAAAACGGCAAAATGGGCAAACCGGAAGTTCGGAAAAACGCACTTCCGGTTTGCCCGTTGGGCTGTTTTTTGCACTCCGGGGCTTCAGGAAGCTTCCTTGAACCCTCCGGAGTGCTAAAAACAGCCCAATGGCAAACCGGAAGTGCGTTTTCCGAACTTCCGGTTTGCCTGTTTCGACATTTTTCGCATTCCGGGGCTTCAGGAAGCTTCCCTAAACCCTCCCGGAGTGCAAAAAACAGCCCAACGGCAAACCGGAAGTGCATTTTTCCAAACTTCCGGTTTGCCGGTGGAGCTGACAGGGCAACGCCTCACGTGCCCTCTGATATGGCTCCGCGTGCCACCTGTGGCACGCGTGCCATAGGTTCGCCATCACTGTCCTATGCTATTCACCTACCTGTTTGCAGCCTATTCGGAGAGTTTCTGAGCTACAGAGGAACCATGTATTTGTTTGTTTATTCAATGTTTATCCCACCTTTATTACTTTATGCCAGTGTTTCTCAACCTTGGCAGTTTGAAGATGTGTGGATTTCAACTCCCAGAATTCCCCAGCCAGCGTTGCTGGTGAATTGTGTAGGTAGGATGAGCTCATTGGTCTTCCCTGCCACTTCCCTGCAAAGTCTTTTCACATCTACCCTTGGACGATAAAAATAATTAAGGAAATCTTTTTCCTCATTAGTGGTCCTTGGTGAACCTTACTGTTCTGAGAGAATACAGAATATAAGATTTGGAAGGCACTTGGAAGGCACCTCTTCTAGTCTGACATCCTGCTCAAGCAGGAGAATCTGGATGATGAATATTAGCATGAAGATGCCCTTCTTTGTTCTTCTCTATATATCTCAGCAGCCAGGATAAATCATGGCTTGTGAATGATATATGGCCAATCAGAAAAACAGAATAACAATGTTAGAAGGGCCCCTGGAGGTTTTCTAGTCTAATTCCCTGCCCAAGCAAGAGACCCTATACCAGTGTTTCCCAACCTTGGCAAGTTGAAGATGTCTGGACTTCAACTCCCAGAATTCCCCAGCCAGCATTCGCTGGCTGGGGAATTCTGGGAGTTGAAGTCCAGACATCTTCAACTTGCCAAGGTTGGGAAACACTGCACCATTTCAGACAAATGGTTGTCCAGTTCCTTCTCAAAAGCCTCCAGTGATAGAGCATCCACAACTTCCGAAGGGAAACTGTTCCACCTGTTAATTGTTCTCGCTGCCAGGAAATTCTCTGTAGTTCTAGGTTGCTTCTCTCCTTGGTTAGTTTCCATCTGTTGTTTCTTGCCTTTACAGTTGAGTGGATTAGAAAGCTCCAAGCTGGTACACTTGAGTGTCCACTTTGCTTTCAAATGGGCACAGGGAGAAGGACGGACCCCCACAGAATCCAGCTCTTTCAAAACTTTTCTGGGAAAGTGCCCACTTGGGGCACCCTTTGGCATGTGCCTGTTTTCAAACTGGCCAGGAAATAGTCAAAATGGGGCGTTGCCTGACATTTCTTCTGGAAGGATGGCTGCAACTTGGGAACCTTCCTGGTTGCTAGCAGCCTCCCCCTCCACCACCACCCCGCCCACAATTGCAAGGGACCTTACAGGGGGAGCAGAGTGGCAATGCCTCGGCCAGCCTGGAAACAGGACCGTCCAGCCCCAGATCCACCTTCATCCAGGTAACCACCTGGCAGAATATTTAATGGCGAGCTCGTTCTGGCCAATGACCCATCAGCTAGCAACATGACATCACCTGAAGAAGCCCTCATTGGCTGAAAGGATCTATGAGGCAGGAGCCGGTAACCCAGCAACTGCCAGGAGCTGATTTGCATTTGAGTGGCTGGCTGGCTGGCTGGGTTGGACATGATGGAGTGAAAGAAGCCCAAATTTCTTTTGCTACTTGAGCTTGAATCTCACCTACCCCCTTCCCTTTTGCCCCTGAATTGGCCAGAAAAGGCTTCCTCCAATTTTGTCTGCCCCTTCCCTCCTTTTAGACAAGGCAGTGAATCCGTGGCTGGATGGGGAAGGGAAACTCGTATCCCGGCCAGAAGCAGCATGGAAAAGCTTCTCCCTTTACAATTTACAAAAGAGGCTGCAATGCATTCAGTCCTGTTGGCACAACACGGTTAGCCTGGCTCTCCCTGCCCTGAGAAAATAGACACCCTCCTTAGCTCTGCTAAGAGCAGGCACAGTGGTGGGTTGGATGTTTTTCAGGACACACACACACACACACACACACACACACACACTCTCTCTCTCTCTCTCTCTCTCTCTCTCTCTCTCTCTCTCTCTCTCTCTCTCTCTCTCTCTCTCTCTCTCTCTCTCTCTCTCTCTCTCTCTCTCTCTCCTTGGAAAGGAAGGGACAGAACCGAAGCTCCCTGTTTCTCCCCTCCCTCTGCATAAGATTAAAATCTGTTTCCCCCTTTCCCAGTACAACCACAAGGGGATGGTGGGGTTCTTGGAGAAGCTCCACTTTTGGAGATCTCTCTAGTGTTTTGCCCCTGCCGCGAGGGAGAGGGCAACAGCATAGAGCAGGACTGGGTGGTGTGGTTTAGCTGGAAGATTTCCCTCTGGGTTAGCTGTGAGGGTTTAAAGACATCCAGAGGTACTAATTCTCCAGTTCAGCCCAGCACATCAGGTGTGTCTACACAGCATGAGGACAAAGCAAGCAAAGCAAGTGGGTGGAAGCACCAAACTCATCCTGGCGATTCAGGATTGGAGTCAAGATTCAGAGGTGCCCTTTTGTGTGGGGGATCTAAGCTGTAGGGACCAGTGTTGCCTGTGGCTCTGCCAGCCCAGCCTCCCTAGTACTCACATGAGTTTGTGCCTGTACTGTCCCGAGCTTGGCCAGTGGACGGACTCCACATCCGAGACACCGGTGCTTCCTGGAAGGATCAGCCACTTCCTTCTGGAAGTGCGCTCCGTGCTTCCTGCTGGATGGCACCTCTGGGGGCTGATCCAGTAGTCCTGCAGGCCCTGGCGGCTGGAGTAAGCGGCCGGATGGAGGCTGACCAACCTTTTCCAGGGCATCTCCTCTATCACCCGCCGGGGAGGAGGAGCGCGTGGCCTCCTGCAGAAAAGAAGGAGCCAGAGAAGGAGAGCTCATTAGAGATAGATTCACATGGCATGAAAAGAATCTAATTATCATTGCATAAAGTTTATGGGACACAATGTCCAGGAAGCACATCGATAGACACCTGGCAGATTCACTTGAGCGGAAAGGTGGGCTACCTATTGGATTACAGTGAACCCTCGCTACATCGTGGTTCACCTTTCACGCTCTCGCTGCTTCACGGATTTGCATCGTGCATTGTGTTCTGCATTCTGATTGGCTAAACAGTCTCTCCACTTCTTCTCTATGTGTCAATAACGTTGCGGTTTATACACGTACGTAAAACAGCTTGCCAAGAGCAGTGAAATACACGTGAGTCACTATTTGTCCTACTGTACTTTGTATTTTTTTTCATAATCATTTTTCATTTTCTCCCGTTCTAATCCAATGACTCGGGTCGCGGTGGGGCGGTGCTGATCTCCGCAATTTGAAGCCTTCAGTTCGTATTGATGATTAAAATTATTATTTTACAGTACAGTAGTTATTTGTAAAAAAAATGTTTATACAGTACTTTTATTTGTTAAACAAATGCTTGGGCCTGTAAAAAGGTTTTGTTCTTTGGTTTCAATGTATTATGGAGTATTTCATTGTATAATAATTGTAAAAAAAATAAAGGTTACTACTTCACGGATTTCGCCTATCACGGGTTCTTTTTGGAACATAACCCCCGCGAAAAACGAGGGTTCACTGTATACAATTCCACTTGTTTCATGCTCAGGTAAAAGAGTCCTGGACTCCCTAGCCAGAAAGGCACAGCTGATCCACCAGGAAGCTGGTATGCTAATATCAGATGGTAATCCGCTGGCTAGGGACTTCCCTGGGGAGGGGGTGGCATCAAAACAAATCAAGATGGTGTTTGTGATTGCAATCAAGGCACCAGCCCATTTGTAAGGGGAGTCAGTCTGCAGGCTGAAGTAGCAATAAATAGCATAGCACTTAGACTTATATACCACCTCATAGTGCTTTGTAGCAGAGTTTCCCAACCTTTCTGGGTTGGTGGCCCAGAGCGGGAGGGGGGGGAGGGGGAAAAGAGGGGATGTTTTGTGGGCATGGCAGGCATGTGCACATCCGTGCACGAGAGCGAGCACTTATTGCTTGCACAAGTGGGGCCGAGAGCACCTGCAACACTTGTGCGAGTGGGACCAATACACATGCACCAGCCAACCACTCAAGCGGCCCAGTTGCGAATAGGCCGTGGACCGGAAGTGGGCTGTGGCCCACAGGTTAGGGACCCCTACTTTATAGCACCCTCTAAATGATTTATAATGTCAACATATTGCCATTACAGACTTGACTTACAACCACAACTGAGACTACGTTTTTAAGCAAGGGAAGGGGCCAATAAAAACGCTTATCTTTGTGGGAGGAAGACTCCACTAGTGCAGAATAAGTCATGCTAATGTCATGCATGTTGCGGGTAAGTCTTCCTGGATTTCCCTCCCCAGGTTTTGATGGTAGGATCTGATGGATCTTGGAAAGCCAAGCAGGATTCCTCTGGCTGGGAGTATGCGGCTACTCTGGAAGCTGAAAATACATCCCAGAAGTGGCTACTTTGATTGTCCAAGAAAAATATATGGGGATGTCCATAAAGTCACTAGGAGTTCAGTGGTCTTTATATATCTATATCTATATCTATATCTATATCTATATCTATATCTATATCTATATCTATATCTATATCTATATCTATATCTATCGATATATATATATATACATATATATATATATATATACAGATAGATAGATAGATATATAGATAGATATAGATAGATATAGATAGATATATAGATATATAGATATAGATATAGATAGATAGATAGATAGATAGATAGATAGATAGATAGATAGATAGATAGATAGATAGATAGATAGATGAGAGATAGATATAGATAGATAGATATATAGATATATAGATATAGATATAGATATAGATATAGATATAGATATAGATATAGATATAGATAGATAGATAGATAGATAGATAGATAGATAGATAGATAGATAGATAGATAGATAGATGATAGATATAGATATAGATATAATATAGATAGATAGAGATAGATAGAGATAGATAGAGATAGATAGAGATAGAGAGAGAGAGAGATGATAGATAGATAGATAGATTATATATATATATATATATATATATATATATATATATATATATATATATATATATATATATATATATATATATATATATATATATATATATATATATATATATATATATATATATATATACACACTGTATTTATTTATAAAAGAGCATGAGGTGTGTTGAACTCTGTGCCCTGAGGACAAACTTTTCCTGTTTCATATATTTTCATCTTAGAAGGGGGAGCAAATGGCAGCCAATATTCAGCCGTTGTGGTCAGAGCAAAATGGCTTGAGTGCAAAACGTCCATGAGTGGCTAAGTTGGCAAAGACAAAGAGGTGGAAGAGATAGTGGTAACCGGGCACCCTGGCAGGGAGCATGAAGCCAAGGTGGGTAAGTAGATGTAAAGCTGACCTTGGGGATGGAGTACAAGAGAAATGAGGAGAATTGGAGAAGCAGTTCCAGCCCAGATAGAAATAGAAGCAAGTGTGAGAAAGAAACTCAGAATAGCCCTGCCTTGATTTGGGGGCAGAGAGAAACTTAGATTTTGTTAATACACCACTGTTTTCCAACCTCACCAATTTTAAAATGGATAAACTTCAACTCCCAGAATGCCCCAGCCAGCACATCCACCTATTCTGGCTGGGGATTGAAGCCTGTCCTTCCTGGCTGGGGAACTCCGGAGATGAAGTTCACTCAGAGTTGCCAAGTTTGGGAAAAAGCACCCTACAGCAATCATGTCACATTCCTGGAATCGCTGCAGTGTCTCTTTCATGACTTGGCCTACCTCAAAGGGCTGTCAGCAGTCTAGATTTGCCATACCTGACGCACAGGTGTTGTTAACCTGACCAAGCCTGGCAAAGAGCCAACGGTGCATCCTTGCAAAGACTTGGACGATCAAGACAGCATGTCCTGCATGTCTCCCTAACTTTGCGTTCACCAGGGCCCCTCCAAACAAGGTGATTTTCTGCATCCCTGGCTGAGCCTGAAATTCAGAATTCCTCTCTACTGGTTTAACTTGATGTGCAAATGCCTAGCCCAGTTAAATCAATAAGAGATGTAATCATACCAGAAGGCGCCAGGGAACCTTAAAGAGCATATTGTCCATATTGTTCAAATCTGGAGCCCAGAAATTGTTTTAATGCACAGACACTGTTCTCAGAGTGCTGGAGCGGATGGCATCAAGTGGCAAGCATGGGTATTGCTGTCTTTGTACTCAAGGCCTGGTGGTTTTTTTCAGAAAACAACAAAAAATAAAAATAAAAAATAAAAAATAATAATAAAAAATAAAAAATAATAAAAAATAATAAAAAAATAATTAAATTAAATTAAATTAAATTAAATTAAATTATGAAATAAAATAAAATAATAAATAAAATAAAATAAAATAAAATAAAATAAAATAAAATAAAATAAAATAAAATAAAATAAAATAAAATAAAATAAAATAAAAATAATAATAAAAAAATAAATAAATAATAAATAATAATAAAATAACCTTTATTGCAGTGGCCCAAGAATATTATACATGCAAAATAAGTTGAAACTGAATCTGCAATGAGAGACAGTGCAAGGTAGTGGTTAATGGCCCAGGCTAGACACCATGGATCCTGAGTTCTAGTCTCATCTTAGGCATTAAGCCAGCTGGGTGACCCTTGGCCAGTCACTTTCTCTCAGGCCTAGGAAAGGGGAAATGGCAATGACAGGGACTTGTCCAGGCAGTTGCCAGGAGTCAAAAAACTGACTTGAAGGCACATTGCAAAAACTGCCATAGGGCAAGTATCCTAGAAGTAGAAGTGATAAGGTTGAACTATGTAAAACTATACAAAACCAAAAAAAAGTGTGAAACAACTAAGAACATAGACCCCCTGATCCCTAAAAGAGCTGAAATGAGCCCTGAATCTAGGCGAGGGGGCAACTAACAAGCATTCAGAGCTATCTAATTTTAAAATAGAGATTAACATGTAAAGATTACAGATTAGAATTAAAAGATTGGCTGATAGGAGCAGCTGTTTCAGCAGACAACGACAACGGACAGCCGGCTTCATCCAGGCTGAGCAGAAGCGTGGCTGGGGATCCTGCAGCTGCCCCCTCTCCTGTTACAGGCGAAGACCCCACGGCAGGAGGCTCACAGCTGTCGCCAGGCACCAGGATGGAGCTGCTGGGATGACTCATCCTTTAAGTTGCCAGAACCACAATTCTGGCGAAAAAGCCAAAAAGGGCCGGGGTAGGACCAGGGGGAAAAGTTTCTTGGCCAAGTTCAAAAGCTAGTGGTTTTTTTTTTTTGAGTGGCAAGTGGCTGGAGCTGTTATTTATAAAGTGATAACCTTAAAATCGGGAGGCTTATTTATTAACTTCCTTCCTTATTGCAGTGAAAGTACTAAAAGCAGAATGCAAATGAACAGACAAGAATCAAGAAAAAGAACAAAGACTGAAAGGTACTCTGACCAGCTAAACCAACTAAAATCAGCCACAATAGTTCTGGACGAAGAGTGGGGGAAAGAAGTATTACTATTAGATAATTTTAAACTATGATTCGAGGCTTATTTCCCCCACCCCCTTTTAGATAGTCATATGTAGAATAGAATAATAACTTTATTGTCACTTTGAATGTACACGAATCGGCATACATTAAAATGAAATTTTGTTGCAAACAGCTCTCAAAGGGTCCCCACCTCCCAATATACACTACAAAACCATGACAGAATAAATAAGTTCAAAATTATGTATATGCCCACATATATGTATAACTTCAATTGAGAAGATGCAAATACAGCCAATCCTCAACTTACAACCATTCATTTAGCGCTCATTCGAACTTACAACGGCATTGAAAAAAGTGACTTATGACCGGTTCTCATACTTATGACCACTGCAGCATTCCCTCATGGTCGCATGATCAAAATTAGCAACTAGAATGTGTCTGCAATAGCTGCAGTGTCTTGGGGTTACGTGATCACCCTTTGTGATCTTCCCAGCTGGCTTCTGACAAGCAAAATCAGTGGGAGAAGCCGGATTTGCTTAACAACCACGTGATTCAATTAACGACAGCAGTGATTCTCTTAACAACTGTGGCAAAAAGGTCATAAAGTCAGATGTGACTCACTTAACAATTGCCTTGCTTAGCAATGGAAATGCTGGTTCCGCTTGTCAAGAGTCGAGGACTACCTGTAATCACGAAAAAAATCTCTTTTCTAGAAAGGACAAGAAGATCATGTCTTTTTAAGATTTAGTAAATGAGCTGCTGAGCACCTCTCCTCTGCTGATGTTTTTCTAGGTACCAGTAAAGGTGCTGTAATGAGCCCTGTCACCGCAACTCTCTGCTGCTGCCTGCTTGCAGCCCCATGCTGGGCACACTGATTGTTGACACGCCTACTCCCAAGTCTAGAGCTGCCATATCTAGGCAGCCACTAGGAGGTAGCAAAGAGATTCAGAAAAATTGACTCTTTTCTGCCATCTAGTGGTTGTCTGGTTGTTGTGCCCCCCCCCCCCCACAATAGCCCTAACTATGAGTTTGTACAATAGGTATTTTTAGTTTTTCTTATCTCCATTTCTAATGCTGATTTTTCCATTTCTAAATGTATTTTTTTAATGTATGCATATATATTTTTATTAACTATCATACACCGTCCAGGGTCACTTCTTATGAGATACGGTAAGTGGCTATATAACTTGATAAATAAGAAAATGATTAGATTAGATTAACAGACCTTGTAGTGCATCTAGTCCAACCCCCCGCTCAAGCAGGATACCCTACACCTTTTCTGACAAATGGCAGTCCAATCTCTTCTTGAAAGCCTCCAGTGATGAAGCTCCCACAACTTCCGAAGGCAACTTCTGTTCCATTGAATACAGATTAGCAGACCTGGAAGGGACCTTGTAGGTCATCTAATCCAACCCCCCGCCAAAGCAGGAGACCCATCACCATTTCTGACAGATGGCAATCCAATCTCTTCTTGAAAGCCTCCAGTGATGAAGCTCCCACAACTTCCGAAGGCAACTTCTGTTCCATTGGTTGATTGTTCTCACTCTCAGAAAATTTCTCCTTATTTCTAGCTTGAATCTCTCCTTGGTCAGTTTCCATCCATTGTTCCTTGTTTGGCTTTCTGGTGTCATAGAGAACAGCCTGACCCCCTCCTCTCTGTGGCAGCCCCTCAAATATCACTGCTATCATGTCTCCCCTGGTCCTTCTCTTCACTAGACTAGCCATGCCCGGTTCCTGTAACTGTTCTTCATATGTTTTAGTCTCCAGTCCCCTAATCATCCTGGTTCCTCTTCTCTGCATTCTTTCTAGAGTCTCCACATCTTTTTTATAGTGTGGTGACCAAAACTGGATGCAGTATTCTAGGTGTGGTCTTACTAAGGCTTTATAGATTGGTATTAGTACCTCACTAATCTTGATTCTATCCATCTGTTAATGCAGTTTAGGATTGTGTTGGCTTTTTGGGCTGCCGCCGCACACTATTGGCTCATATTTAACTGGTTGTCCACTAAGACTCCAAGATCCCTCTCACAGTCACTGCTATTAAGCCTGGTTTCACCCAGTCTATATGTGTACTTTTGGGTTTTCTTACCTAAGTGTTTACTTTTCTAATGGTAAGTAACAGTTCCAACAGGCAGAAATGTCCATATCAACTACTAGCTGATATGTTGCACCATAGCTGAGGAAAGTACTTATGGATTTAAGGCAGTGTTTCCCAATCTTAGCAATATTAAAATGTGTGGCCTTCAACCTCCCACAAGTCCTCAGCCAGCATGCTGGATAGGGAAATTTGGTGAGTTGAAGTCCACACTTAGAAATCGTAGCATAATAAGGCTGGAAGGGACCTTGGTGATCTTTTAATCCAATCCCTGCCCGAGGCAGGAGACCTTATTCAATCCTGGAGAAATGGCTATTAAATTTTTTTTCTTGAGAACCTCCAGTGTTGGATCACCCACAACCCCAGGAGGTAGCTATTCCACTGATTAATTGTTCTTACTATCAGGAGATTTGATTTCTACCTCCAGATTTGATTTCTCTCGAACATCTTAAAGTTGAGAAAAAATTAAGAAACGCTAGTTTAAAGTACAAGTAGTCCTCAACTTGTGACCACAATTGAGCACAAAATTTCTCTTGCTAAGTAAAGTAGTTCTTGTGTAAATTTTGCCCTATTTTATGACTTTTGCCACAGTTATTTAGCGAAGCACTGCCATTGTTAAGTGAATCATGTGGTCTTTAAGTGAACCTGGCTTTCCCCATTGACTTTGCTTGTCGGAGGTTGGCTGGGAAGGTCGCAAATAGTGATCACGTGACCCCAGAACAGCGCAACTGCCATCACTACATTCCATTTGCCAAGCGTCCAAATTTGGATCTTAGGATCACTGAGATGTTACAACAGTTGTAAGTGTGCAAACCGGTGATGAGTCACTTTTTTCAGTGTCATTGTAACTTCAGATGGTCACTGAATGAATGGTTGTAAGTCGAGGACTATCTCTACAAGAAATTTGAGGACCACCCAGCTTTTCCCAGAGGCAATCAATTGTTCTGAATGGCTTCATTTGTGCATGGAACACGTTCTTCTTCTTTAGCCTTGCTAGGTTGAGTATCTAAGGCAGTGGTTCCCAACCTGTGGTACATGTACCACTAGTGGTACGCGAGGGCCTTCCAGGTGGTACGCGAACACTTTCGGGGTCATGAACGATTTTTAGTTAGTTATTTTTTACTTCACAAAAATGTTTACTGCCTAACACAAGATAATCTGGCAACGATTTGCAACTATTGCCACACGCCACCCACCTGGTCCCAGCGGCCCGAGAATCCAGTTGCTGGATGCGCAGGGCCAAAAAAGGAATGGTACAATTATGGAAATAAAGTGAATGTAGTTTCTCTGGAACTAGGTGGTACGCGGCGACTGTACGGGACCTCCAAGTGGTACTCGATCACAAAAAGGTTGGGAACCACTGATCTAAGGAGCTACAACTGGATTCATTCCAAGTATCCTGATTCGACCTGAATCTACTCTTCAACCCTCATTTGGTGCAGATGTTCCACAGAGGAACTTTCACCACTGAGATAAGATCCTTATCAACACCGTTTCAAGGTCAGAGGAAAGGCTAAAAGGACTTCTTCAAGGGAAAGATGAAAACACAAGTAGTTATTGTGCTGTTGAGGACATACACAGGGGGGGTATGCCTTGGGAGGCAAAATCCAGAGCCACTCAGTCTTGTCTGGGTTGAGCCTGAGTCTGTTCACTCCCATCCAGACCCTCACATCGTCCAGGCAGCGGCACATTACATCAACTGCTTCACTGAACTGACACGGGGTGGAGATGTACAACTGGGTATCGTCAGCATACTGCTGATACCTCACCCCGTGTCGTCGGATGATCTCACCCAATGCGAAGAATCTTCTTCTTGCCTATCTTTGTTTTAACTAGCAAACAAAGATTACAGCTAACAATCAATACTACACTATCACAGATAGTTAGTCTTTACACAGCAGCTCTTCAAGTAATTTTACACAGACACTAAGTCATTACTCAACAGTGAAGTAGCAGAGAGATTCAGCAGTCCGGAACACAATCACCATCACATCACAATCTGATCACATACTCATACTGAGCATGCTCCCTTGCTTCCTTATATAGTAATCAGCCTACAATGTTCTTAAAGCAATATACACATAACATTGATTTGTGACTTGTTCATATATTAGCATACCCAATTGTTTGAACAGGGTTCTAACAGTCCTCAACTTACAACAGTCCATTTAGTGACCGAAGTTACAAAAGGGACTTATGACCATTTTTCACACTCAAGACCATTGCAGCATCCCATCCCCATGGTTGATGTGATTTACATTCGGATGCTTGACAACTGACTCACATTTATGACGGTTGCAAATGGAGTCAATGTGATCCCCTTTTGCAACCTTCTGACAAACAAAGTCCGGGGGGGGGGAAGCTAGATTCATTAACAACAGGCTTACTAATTTAACAACTGCAGTGATTCACTTAACAAATGTGGCAAAAAAAAGTTGTAAAAGGGGGCAAACTCACTTAACAAATTTCTCACTGAACAACATAAATGTTGGGCTCAATTGTGGTCATAAGTTGAGGACTACCTGTATCCAAAGGATGCATTTCAGCTTAATTGAGCTCATAGTGAGATGGTAAGGTTGCGGAAGGTTTTCTGAGAGCAGATCAGAGGTGGGTTCCTGCCGGAGCTGCCCAGTGCACAGCTCCGGTAGGGAGCGGCCAATTGCGCAATTTGCGTGCGACCGCTCCGGAGCCCTCTTTTCCGGTCCGTCGCGCGCATCACCATCTTTTTCGGTGAATTTTTGGGCGATTTTGCTACTGCGCATGCGCAGAAGCAAAATCGTGCCGAAATCTCGCAAGGGGACACGCGTGTGTGCGAGATTTCAGCGTGATTTTGCTTCCGCGCATGCGCAGAAGCAAAATTGCGCGAGGGGGCGCGTGTGCATAGCGAGCGTGCGCGCGCCCAAAATGTGGAGATCGCAAGCAGCGCACCGGCACCGGTAAAGAAGCAACCCGCCACTGGAGCAGATCACTAGGCCTTTTGAGTAGCAGACAAAAGCCAGCAGAGATCAGATAAAACTATTAGCACATGCATTCAACTATCTGTCTTCCTCATCATTTGGTTCCAGGGTCCTGTTCCTCTTGTCCTTCCTGACCCTCATGAAGGACAGTCCCACCAAGAGATCTTCCTACACTCCAATCTAGAGGTGGTCATGGCAATGGGAGAAATGCCTGACTGGCTTTTCCAAGGAAGAGCAACCCACAGTTAGTAGTCTAGTTTCCCCTGTGCAAAAATGCCTCTTGAGTGCATTTGCCCTTTTTACTCCCAGACATGCAATTCTTTGCAGGAGACATCCTTTGGATCTACATCTTCCAGGAAACGTGTCCCCATCTAAATCGATTTATTTTTCCTGTTGAACAAGGGTTTGGCACTCTTCTCTTGAACTTCTTTGGTGACTCCATGGAGAAATGTGCAGTTTTTAGGTAAGGTTTTCAGAAGTGGCTTGCCTTTACCTTCTCCTTCCTAGGACTGAGAGAGAGAGGAGCTACCCCAAAGACCCCCAGATGGCTTCAAGTCTAAGGAATGACTAGAACTCACCATCTCCCATTTCCAACCTGTTGCCTTTAACTATTACATCAAGCTGTCTCCCTGTCTTGAAGTTAGTTGCACTTTATAGCAATCTGTCAATTTGGATAGTTTATTTAAAAGTGCCAGCTAAAATGAAAACTGCCTTGCAAATGATCCCCTGACAAACAGATCCTTGCCGGCCTCTTGTACATGTTTTTTGGGGGGAAATTGGCACTTGTATCTCCCATCCACCCTCTGCCCAAGGAAAGTACAAGGAAGGAACCTACCGAGCCAGGATATAGTTTACCACAAAGAGGGCTGTTTCAGGAAACATCATTCTTCTGGATTCTTGCTGGAGGTCCTTGCAATGCAGTTGAGCTTCCTGTCAGTTAGCCGGTGAGTCCATTGGCTGCAAGTCTGGACTCTGGCCCTATCTTTAAAAGATGTGGACATGGCATCAGGAATAGCCACGGCCCCCAAGGGCTCCATTCGTGGTCTCTGAAAAACTATATTCCCTCTGTGATGCCTGACCTGACGCAGAGGAGAAAGAAATTGATCCCAGCAACAGCTGGACTTCTCTGGATGGTGGAATTAAGAAATGTGTGTTGGGGCTTGTTTGTAGACACGTAGACACACACACACACACACACACACTCTTGCAAGGATTCAGCCACTTGCCTGTGATATGGCCGGATATATATACTGCAGATGTAGGGTCTCCTAGAATAATTGGATGTAGTGCTAAACAGGCATGCAGAACCTAAGAAGCTCATTTATAGATAGACAAATTCCTTATTCCTATAGATAAAGAAAGCCAGAAACCCATCCACCCCCAATATTACATTATGACACCATACCACACCGGAGAGTTCAGGAGAGTTCAGGAGAGTTAAATTAAAAATTAATTTTTTTAAAAATTTTCTTCTGCGCATGCCCAGAAGCTGAGCTTCCAGCACTGCGCATGCGCTGCCTTCCTACCCCACAGTGAATCCAAGCAGGGGAGGATGGCTGAGGGAGCATGTGAGATGCTGAAAGAACGGGCAGCAGGAGCTTTCTCCATTCCCCTCCCTTCAGCAGTCTGAGAAGCCATGAACGCGCGGTGATGATCCTAGGCATTTTCGCACGTTTGAGGCTTCTCGAGCTGCTGAGGGGAGGGGGAACTGGCAGCAAGACCTATCTCAGTTCCCCTCCCTTCAGCAGTCCGAGAAGCCACACCCACCTGGTCACATGCCTGGCAAGCCATGCCCACCCGGTCACATGCCTGGCAAGCCACACCCACAAAATAAGCCACGCCCACAGAGTGGTAGTAAAAAAAATTAGGAACCCGCCCCTGGTCCCTGCCATTGCATTACCATGTTGTGGGCTTTCAGGCTGCAGTTTCTGGGAAATTATCAATCCTATGTGCTGATTGGGGCATGAAAGAAGTGTGGCCCAAAAAAATTAAAATAGAGGATAACCCTGAAGTTCTTGGGCTTTAGAAATCATCACCTCCTCCTCCTCCTCCTCCTCCTCCTCCTCCTCCTCCTCCTCCTCCTCCTCCTCCTCATCGTCAAAAAAGTCAAAGTGGCATCTACTGATCATGCAATCAAACCCCGTCCCTTTTCACATAAGCTGCACTGCACGTGAAAAAAGAGAGAGACGAGGCTTTAATTGCATGCTCAATGGACACCATCTTGTCTGTTTCTATACACACATTCTGAAAGAGAGACTAAGAAAGGTTTGTGAAGAGGATGGGAGTTATGCAGATTTTTGATTTCACGCTGCAAGCCCTGATTTAAGAGACAGAAATCTTTGCCTTTGAAGCCCTGCTTCAAGGCCAGTTAATTCAAGCAAAGGAAATAGGGCTGGTTTAATGAGCGATTTGCCATTTCCTTGTGCTGGAGGAGCAAAAATAAATGAATAAATACAAGCTGCATACTGTGCTCGGCATGGGGCATGACATAAACAGCCCCCCCCCAATATATTTGTTGCCTTCTTTGTACAGCACTCTCTGCTTTGGCAAGGGGAGGGCTCTTGAGTCATGTTCATTTAAATCCTTAATTTGCCAGGCGGTCTCTGATCAATTCCTATCAAAAGGCTGGGCTGCCGAGAATGGATTTGGGGCTGTTTGTGGAAGTGTAGCAGTCCCAGGACCAGTCTTCAACATCTCTGAGGTTTGGAGAAAAGGGAATCCTGTTGAGTCATGCTGTCTTGCCCCAGGGCTGGTCCCCATCTTCATCCCTATCCTTGCCCTGGGATTGGAACAGTGGTGGGTTACTACCGGTGCGGTCCACTCTATAGCACTGGTAGCGTCCCGCTGGTGACGTCACAGTACCGGTGCGGTCGGTTACCAGTGCCTGGGTGCCACCATTTTTTTTAGAATTTTTTTTTTAAATTTGTAAAAAAAATTTCTTCTGCGCATGCCCAGAAGCCGAGCTTCCGGCACTGCGCATGCGCTGCCTTCCTACCCCACAGTGAGGGGAGGATGGCTGAGGGAGCGCATGAGACGCTGAAAGAATGGGCGGCAGGAGCTATCTCCATTCCCCTCCCTTCAGCAGTCCGAGAAGCCACGAACGCGCGGTGATGATCCTAGGCATTTTCGCATGTTTGAGGCTTCTCGAGCTGCTGAGTGGAGCAATCTTCCCCACTGCTCCGGCCGCTGCCAAGCTCCTGAGGCCCACGCCCACCCGGTCACATGGCTGGCAAGCCACACCCACAAAATAAGCCATGCCCACAGAGTGGTAGTAAAAAAATTAGGAACCCGACCCTGGATTGGAAGCCTCTGGCTTCATCAAATTAGGCAGAAATGGAGACAGGAGCATTTGTCAGGGAGGAGAGGGGTGTAAGAAAGGGACAGGTCTTCATTATATGTTAGACACAGAGGGGGGGAGGGAAGAGGGAGGGAGGGAGGAAGAGAGAGATTTTGATTCCTGAATGATTCACAGTAATTGTCTGCTGCTGTTTCAAAGCCCTAATCCAGTGTTTCTCAACCTTGGCTACTTTAGGACAGGTAGACCTCAACTCCCAGAATTCCCCATCCATGCTGGCTGGAGAATTCTGAGAGCTGAAGTCCACCCATCTTAAAAATGGTTGAGGTTGAGAAACACTGCTTTGACCCAGGGGTGGGTTCTAACTTACCTCGCTGCCGGTTCGCTTCCTTCGCAAGCGCACAAAAATTTTTAAAACTTTTTTTTTTAAAGCTGAAAACAAGATGGTGACGCATGCGCAGTGCCGGAAACTCGGCTTCTGCATGTGCAGAAGAAATAAAAATTCAAAAAAATTCAAAAAACAATTCAAAAAAAATTCAAAAAAAAAAAAGATGGCAGCGCCCACGGACCAGCACCGACCGAACTCACTGACCGAACTCACCATCACCAGCGGGTCGCTACCAGTTCGGGCGAACCGGTCCGAACCGGGAGGAACCCACCTCTGTTCTGACCTCTAATTCACTGCTGCAAATTGCCCCTTGCCATTTAGCCATTAATCGAGCAGAATAAGCCCAGTAAATGATTTGGTGCCACAGATGCCCCACGGAGACTTCCCCCAGGACCCTCTTCCTGGGACAGGTGCGGCAAGGTGCCTCTGGTCTTTCTCTCCCCCAAGAAAACATACAAAACACTCAAGTTCCTTGGTACAACGTTGTTTCTAATTAATTGAGGAATTTAGACGTCGCTTTTCGTCATTAGGGATCTTAAAGTAACATATGGCAAACTGTATAAAATGGTAAAATATCCAGAACTGCTAAAAAACACAAAGTTTAAATCAACAAAACTAAAAAATTTATTTCATTTTTATTAGTGTGAGAGAAGGGAGGAAAGATGTCAGGCTTGTTCTGCAATTAGAAATGTAAAAGCAGAGAAAATGAGAATGTCAATATTATTTGGATGGTTAAAAATAGCAAGTCCAGCTTCACACAGGCAGCGCTCATTCAGCCATTAATGATCATAATAAGGCTCTAATTAAAGGTGTTTTGAACCTTCTTCAAGACAAAATAATGTACAATTTTCAAATAAACCTGAACTATATCATGACATATAAGTAAGTCATTATTAGTGCAAGTTTGGATAATGCAATATTTGATGTAGTGCAAATTGTAAACTGATATCAGGTTGCATTTAATACTGCCCAAAAATCAGTTAATGCAACACTAGCACATGCACAATTACAGTTTTGGTTTTAGACACTGTTGATCTTTGGGCGTGCAACATGGAGGAAAGGAAGATTTCCTCAGAGGGAAACAGAACAAGGTTGTTGTTGTTTTTAAAGAACAGGCTCATTATTACATTAGAGCAAATATTTGATGCAATTGAATGACGAGCGTGGTCATAGCAACTCTAAAATAGGAGATGATGTTGGAATGCCTAAATCTGCAGTAGATTTTTTGTTTTTTGGGTTTTTATTTTGCTTTCTCTCATTACTCTGTGACTTTGTTAACCATAAATGTAAATTATAAGTACATGTAGTTCTCGACTTACGACCATAATTGAGCCTGAAATGACCAATGTAAGTCATGCTGGTCATTAAGTGAGGCACTACGTGACCATGCCCAATTTTACAAACTTTTGTCTGTCAGTCATTAAGTGAATCACCATGGTCGTTAAGATCATACTGTGGTCATTAACCAAATCTTTTGAATGCAAAGAGGGTTTACGCAAACCGGAAGTAAACACTG
>JALIGW010000027.1:5910000-5918776 GCA_023053685.1 Diadophis punctatus similis | reverse complement strand
AATCTGGCAACGATTTGCAACTATTGCCACACGCCACCCACCTGGTCCCAGCGGCCCGAGAATCCAGTTGCTGGATGCGCAGGGCCAAAAAAGGAATGGTACAATTATGGAAATAAAGTGAATGTAGTTTCTCTGGAACTAGGTGGTACGCGGCGACTGTACGGGACCTCCAAGTGGTACTCGATCACAAAAAGGTTGGGAACCACTGATCTAAGGAGCTACAACTGGATTCATTCCAAGTATCCTGATTCGACCTGAATCTACTCTTCAACCCTCATTTGGTGCAGATGTTCCACAGAGGAACTTTCACCACTGAGATAAGATCCTTATCAACACCGTTTCAAGGTCAGAGGAAAGGCTAAAAGGACTTCTTCAAGGGAAAGATGAAAACACAAGTAGTTATTGTGCTGTTGAGGACATACACAGCGAAATAGTGATTGTGGTTGTGGTGTTGCAGTTTGATATGAATGCTATTCAGTCAATAAACAGAATATATTTAGTATTTACAAATAGTTTACTTAAAGTAGTAGCAAAGTTCAATAGGAAGTCCAAGTCATACACAGTAAGTCAGTCAATGCGAAGAATCTTCTTCTTGCCTATCTTTGTTTTAACTAGCAAACAAAGATTACAGCTAACAATCAATACTACACTATCACAGATAGTTAGTCTTTACACAGCAGCTCTTCAAGTAATTTTACACAGACACTAAGTCATTACTCAACAGTGAAGTAGCAGAGAGATTCAGCAGTCCGGAACACAATCACCATCACATCACAATCTGATCACATACTCATACTGAGCATGCTCCCTTGCTTCCTTATATAGTAATCAGCCTACAATGTTCTTAAAGCAATATACACATAACATTGATTTGTGACTTGTTCATATATTAGCATACCCAATTGTTTGAACAGGGTTCTAACAGTCCTCAACTTACAACAGTCCATTTAGTGACCGAAGTTACAAAAGGGACTTATGACCATTTTTCACACTCAAGACCATTGCAGCATCCCATCCCCATGGTTGATGTGATTTACATTCGGATGCTTGACAACTGACTCACATTTATGACGGTTGCAAATGGAGTCAATGTGATCCCCTTTTGCGACCTTCTGACAAACAAAGTCCGGGGGGGGGGGGGAAGCTAGATTCATTAACAACAGGCTTACTAATTTAACAACTGCAGTGATTCACTTAACAAATGTGGCAAAAAAAAGTTGTAAAAGGGGGCAAACTCACTTAACAAATTTCTCACTGAACAACATAAATGTTGGGCTCAATTGTGGTCATAAGTTGAGGACTACCTGTATCCAAAGGATGCATTTCAGCTTAATTGAGCTCATAGTGAGATGGTAAGGTTGCGGAAGGTTTTCTGAGAGCAGATCAGAGGTGGGTTCCTGCCGGAGCTGCCCAGTGCACAGCTCCGGTAGGGAGCGGCCAATTGCGCAATTTGCGTGCGACCGCTCCGGAGCCCTCTTTTCCGGTCCGTCGCGCGCATCACCATCTTTTTCGGTGAATTTTTGGGCGATTTTGCTACTGCGCATGCGCAGAAGCAAAATCGTGCCGAAATCTCGCAAGGGGACACGCGTGTGTGCGAGATTTCAGCGTGATTTTGCTTCCGCGCATGCGCAGAAGCAAAATTGCACGAGGGGGCGCGTGTGCATAGCGAGCGTGCGCGCGCCCAAAATGTGGAGATCGCACGCAGCGCACCGGCACCGGTAAAGAAGCAACCCGCCACTGGAGCAGATCACTAGGCCTTTTGAGTAGCAGACAAAAGCCAGCAGAGATCAGATAAAACTATTAGCACATGCATTCAACTATCTGTCTTCCTCATCATTTGGTTCCAGGGTCCTGTTCCTCTTGTCCTTCCTGACCCTCATGAAGGACAGTCCCACCAAGAGATCTTCCTACACTCCAATCTAGAGGTGGTCATGGCAATGGGAGAAATGCCTGACTGGCTTTTCCAAGGAAGAGCAACCCACAGTTAGTAGTCTAGTTTCCCCTGTGCAAAAATGCCTCTTGAGTGCATTTGCCCTTTTTACTCCCAGACATGCAATTCTTTGCAGGAGACATCCTTTGGATCTACATCTTCCAGGAAATGTGTCCCCATCTAAATCGATTTATTTTTCCTGTTGAACAAGGGTTTGGCACTCTTCTCTTGAACTTCTTTGGTGACTCCATGGAGAAATGTGCAGTTTTTAGGTAAGGTTTTCAGAAGTGGCTTGCCTTTACCTTCTCCTTCCTAGGACTGAGAGAGAGAGGAGCTACCCCAAAGACCCCCAGATGGCTTCAAGTCTAAGGAATGACTAGAACTCACCATCTCCCATTTCCAACCTGTTGCCTTTAACTATTACATCAAGCTGTCTCCCTGTCTTGAAGTTAGTTGCACTTTATAGCAATCTGTCAATTTGGATAGTTTATTTAAAAGTGCCAGCTAAAATGAAAACTGCCTTGCAAATGATCCCCTGACAAACAGATCCTTGCCGGCCTCTTGTACATGTTTTTTGGGGGGAAATTGGCACTTGTATCTCCCATCCACCCTCTGCCCAAGGAAAGTACAAGGAAGGAACCTACCGAGCCAGGATATAGTTTACCACAAAGAGGGCTGTTTCAGGAAACATCATTCTTCTGGATTCTTGCTGGAGGTCCTTGCAATGCAGTTGAGCTTCCTGTCAGTTAGCCGGTGAGTCCATTGGCTGCAAGTCTGGACTCTGGCCCTATCTTTAAAAGATGTGGACATGGCATCAGGAATAGCCACGGCCCCCAAGGGCTCCATTCGTGGTCTCTGAAAAACTATATTCCCTCTGTGATGCCTGACCTGACGCAGAGGAGAAAGAAATTGATCCCAGCAACAGCTGGGCTTCTCTGGATGGTGGAATTAAGAAATGTGTGTTGGGGCTTGTTTGTAGACACGTAGACACACACACACACACACACACACTCTTGCAAGGATTCAGCCACTTGCCTGTGATATGGCCGGATATATATACTGCAGATGTAGGGTCTCCTAGAATAATTGGATGTAGTGCTAAACAGGCATGCAGAACCTAAGAAGCTCATTTATAGATAGACAAATTCCTTATTCCTATAGATAAAGAAAGCCAGAAACCCATCCACCCCCAATATTACATTATGACACCATACCACACCGGAGAGTTCAGGAGAGTTCAGGAGAGTTAAATTAAAAATTAATTTTTTAAAAAATTTTCTTCTGCGCATGCCCAGAAGCTGAGCTTCCAGCACTGCGCATGCGCTGCCTTCCTACCCCACAGTGAGTCCAAGCAGGGGAGGATGGCTGAGGGAGCATGTGAGATGCTGAAAGAACGGGCAGCAGGAGCTATCTCCATTCCCCTCCCTTCAGCAGTCTGAGAAGCCATGAACGCGCGGTGATGATCCTAGGCATTTTCGCACGTTTGAGGCTTCTCGAGCTGCTGAGGGGAGGGGGAACAGGCAGCAGGACCTATCTCAGTT
Source organism: Diadophis punctatus similis (assembly GCA_023053685.1). Taxonomy (NCBI): domain Eukaryota; kingdom Metazoa; phylum Chordata; class Lepidosauria; order Squamata; family Dipsadidae; genus Diadophis; species Diadophis punctatus. The sequence continues at coordinate 5,915,305 of JALIGW010000027.1, read as the reverse complement.
CCCCTCCCTTCAGCAGTCCGAGAAGCCACACCCACCTGGTCACATGGCTGGCAAGCCATGCCCACCCGGTCACATGCCTGGCAAGCCACACCCACAAAATAAGCCACGCCCACAGAGTGGTAGTAAAAAAAATTAGGAACCCGCCCCTGGTCCCTGCCATTGCATTACCATGTTGTGGGCTTTCAGGCTGCAGTTTCTGGGAAATTATCAATCCTATGTGCTGATTGGGGCATGAAAGAAGTGTGGCCCAAAAAAATTAAAATAGAGGATAACCCTGAAGTTCTTGGGCTTTAGAAATCATCACCTCCTCCTCCTCCTCCTCCTCCTCCTCCTCCTCCTCCTCCTCCTCCTCATCGTCAAAAAAGTCAAAGTGGCATCTACTGATCATGCAATCAAACCCCGTCCCTTTTCACATAAGCTGCACTGCACGTGAAAAAAGAGAGAGACGAGGCTTTAATTGCATGCTCAATGGACACCATCTTGTCTGTTTCTATACACACATTCTGAAAGAGAGACTAAGAAAGGTTTGTGAAGAGGATGGGAGTTATGCAGATTTTTGATTTCACGCTGCAAGCCCTGATTTAAGAGACAGAAATCTTTGCCTTTGAAGCCCTGCTTCAAGGCCAGTTAATTCAAGCAAAGGAAATAGGGCTGGTTTAATGAGCGATTTGCCATTTCCTTGTGCTGGAGGAGCAAAAATAAATGAATAAATACAAGCTGCATACTGTGCTCGGCATGGGGCATGACATAAACAGCCCCCCCCCAATATATTTGCTGCCTTCTTTGTACAGCACTCTCTGCTTTGGCAAGGGGAGGGCTCTTGAGTCATGTTCATTTAAATCCTTAATTTGCCAGGCGGTCTCTGATCAATTCCTATCAAAAGGCTGGGCTGCCGAGAATGGATTTGGGGCTGTTTGTGGAAGTGTAGCAGTCCCAGGACCAGTCTTCAACATCTCTGAGGTTTGGAGAAAAGGGAATCCTGTTGAGTCATGCTGTCTTGCCCCAGGGCTGGTCCCCATCTTCATCCCTATCCTTGCCCTGGGATTGGAACAGTGGTGGGTTACTACCGGTGCGGTCCACTCTATAGCACTGGTAGCGTCCCGCTGGTGACGTCACAGTACCGGTGCGGTCGGTTACCAGTGCCTGGGTGCCACCATTTTTTTTAGAATTTTTTTTTAAAATTTGTAAAAAAAATTTCTTCTGCGCATGCCCAGAAGCCGAGCTTCCGGCACTGCGCATGCGCTGCCTTCCTACCCCACAGTGAGGGGAGGATGGCTGAGGGAGCGCATGAGACGCTGAAAGAATGGGCGGCAGGAGCTATCTCCATTCCCCTCCCTTCAGCAGTCCGAGAAGCCACGAACGCGCGGTGATGATCCTAGGCATTTTCGCATGTTTGAGGCTTCTCGAGCTGCTGAGTGGAGCAATCTCCCCCACTGCTCCGGCCGCTGCCAAGCTCCTGAGGCCCACGCCCACCCGGTCACATGGCTGGCAAGCCACACCCACAAAATAAGCCATGCCCACAGAGTGGTAGTAAAAAAATTAGGAACCCGACCCTGGATTGGAAGCCTCTGGCTTCATCAAATTAGGCAGAAATGGAGACAGGAGCATTTGTCAGGGAGGAGAGGGGTGTAAGAAAGGGACAGGTCTTCATTATATGTTAGACACAGAGGGGGGGAGGGAAGAGGGAGGGAGGGAGGAAGAGAGAGATTTTGATTCCTGAATGATTCACAGTAATTGTCTGCTGCTGTTTCAAAGCCCTAATCCAGTGTTTCTCAACCTTGGCTACTTTAGGACAGGTAGACCTCAACTCCCAGAATTCCCCATCCATGCTGGCTGGAGAATTCTGAGAGCTGAAGTCCACCCATCTTAAAAATGGTTGAGGTTGAGAAACACTGCTTTGACCCAGGGGTGGGTTCTAACTTACCTCGCTGCCGGTTCGCTTCCTTCGCAAGCGCACAAAATTTTTTAAAACTTTTTTTTTTAAAGCTGAAAACAAGATGGTGACGCATGCGCAGTGCCGGAAACTCGGCTTCTGCATGTGCAGAAGAAATAAAAATTCAAAAAAATTCAAAAAAAAATTCAAAAAAAATTCAAAAAAAAAAAGATGGCAGCGCCCACGGACCAGCACCGACCGAACTCACTGACCGAACTCACCATCACCAGCGGGTCGCTACCAGTTCGGGCGAACCGGTCCGAACCGGGAGGAACCCACCTCTGTTCTGACCTCTAATTCACTGCTGCAAATTGCCCCTTGCCATTTAGCCATTAATCGAGCAGAATAAGCCCAGTAAATGATTTGGTGCCACAGATGCCCCACGGAGACTTCCCCCCAGGACCCTCTTCCTGGGACAGGTGCGGCAAGGTGCCTCTGGTCTTTCTCTCCCCCAAGAAAACATACAAAACACTCAAGTTCCTTGGTACAACGTTGTTTCTAATTAATTGAGGAATTTAGACGTCGCTTTTCGTCATTAGGGATCTTAAAGTAACATATGGCAAACTGTATAAAATGGTAAAATATCCAGAACTGCTAAAAAACACAAAGTTTAAATCAACAAAACTAAAAAATTTATTTCATTTTTATTAGTGTGAGAGAAGGGAGGAAAGATGTCAGGCTTGTTCTGCAATTAGAAATGTAAAAGCAGAGAAAATGAGAATGTCAATATTATTTGGATGGTTAAAAATAGCAAGTCCAGCTTCACACAGGCAGCGCTCATTCAGCCATTAATGATCATAATAAGGCTCTAATTAAAGGTGTTTTGAACCTTCTTCAAGACAAAATAATGTACAATTTTCAAATAAACCTGAACTATATCATGACATATAAGTAAGTCATTATTAGTGCAAGTTTGGATAATGCAATATTTGATGTAGTGCAAATTGTAAACTGATATCAGGTTGCATTTAATACTGCCCAAAAATCAGTTAATGCAACACTAGCACATGCACAATTACAGTTTTGGTTTTAGACACTGTTGATCTTTGGGCGTGCAACATGGAGGAAAGGAAGATTTCCTCAGAGGGAAACAGAACAAGGTTGTTGTTGTTTTTAAAGAAAGACTCATTATTACATTAGAGCAAATATTTGATGCAATTGAATGACGAGCGTGGTCATAGCAACTCTAAAATAGGAGATGATGTTGGAATGCCTAAATCTGCAGTAGATTTTTTGTTTTTGGGGTTTTTATTTTGCTTTCTCTCATTACTCTGTGACTTTGTTAACCATAAATGTAAATTATAAGTACATGTAGTTCTCGACTTACGACCATAATTGAGCCTGAAATGACCAATGTAAGTCATGCTGGTCATTAAGTGAGGCACTACGTGACCATGCCCAATTTTACAAACTTTTGTCTGTCAGTCATTAAGTGAATCACCATGGTCGTTAAGATCATACTGTGGTCATTAACCAAATCTTTTGAATGCAAAGAGGGTTTACGCAAACCGGAAGTAAACACTGCTGTCTGGAAAAATTGCAATAATTCACAATGAAGTGACCAAAGAATTCTGTAAATGGCCAAAAATGCGGGACAGTTGCTGAGTGTCCAAAATGCAGTCACGTTAATTGGGCGGCAGCTGCCAGAAGTTTGAAACAGGGCTATAAGTACCCCTGGGGAGGTCCGGGGCTCATAACTTTGAAAGGGACTCTAAATGACCGATCATAATAAACTCTGTATTCTTTTTATCCTCTATTGTAATAATTCATCAGAATGCATAGAAACATTTATGTTTACAAATGTTCATTGACTGTTTCCATCAAGCTGGAACCAGTTAGCATATTTTCCATAGAAATATCACTTCCAATAGTGCAATTTCAAATAATGCAATCCTATTGTAGGGTTCAGGAACCGAACTAATAGGGACCTCCCTCTATAACATTATTGGTGATCAAAAAAGGCATCACCTTTTTGGATAAAATCTTTAAATTTTTGCTCACAGTTTTTTGTTTTAGCAGCCAAATAATCACATGGACGTGCACATTTCCTGGAACAGTTAATTCCCAGTTACAGTACGCTCTGTTACCCATAATCAATGGTGGGCTGCTCCCAGTTCGGCCCGGTTCTAAGAATCGGTAGCGCCGGCAGCGGGAGGCTCCGTCCACCCACCCGGGATGCTTCTGCGCAGAAGCATTGCGTGCGTGTGTGTGCAAACCGGTAGTAAAGGGTTTTAGAACCCACTACTGCCCATAATCATTCAGCAATGGAGTAGGAGTAGATAATGTATCTTTTTGTGTGCCTGTGTGTAATATGTATGTACACATATGGCATATATACATAAGATTAAATAGTATATTTTGGATGTTCAGTAGTAGTAAATAGACAGGAAAATTGTATCTCGTTGAGGCCTTTGAGGCGAGGAGAGGCCAGGCACCCTAACCCTAACCCTTGACATGAGTGACGTCAAGTTGGCCACGCCCACCCAGTCACATGACCACCCAGCAACCCCACCCAGTCACATGACTGCAGCCACTCCCACCCAGTCACATGACTGCCAAACTACTCCCACCCAGTCACATGACCATCAAGCCATGCCCACAAAATAAGCCAGGTCCGCAGAGTGGTAGTAAAAAAAATTGGAACCCACCCAAGGTTGGTGCAGCCAGAATATTCACAAAGGCCATGGATGTCCAGGTTTAAAAAATCCTGCATCAAATAGAGCTTGTCAGCCGCCACATCTCAACCTCGAAGATTGTCTAGCTACAGTAGGTCAAGGGAGGCTAGGAGAGAATATATATTTGTATATATGGCCAGTGCATCCATTTTTAAAAGAAACCTGAACCTCCAATTGGCTGAGATGGCATGGTGCTCACATGGTAGCATCACTGGATGGCATGGAGCCAACATTTTCACACTTCTTGATTTCTCAGCTTGGAACAGTTACTAAAAATAGGTTCATTATGTCTCATTATTTTTTTAAGGCAATAACTCTGGTGGCCAAACATCTTGAGAAGTGGAATAGAAGGTCTTAGGATGCACCTCCTGAGTTCTTTAACTCCTCTGAGTTCAGAGACTCAGCACATTGCAACTTTACACAAAACTATGTGGTTTTCCTGGGAGCAGCATGGAAATGGGTGACTTCCATGGCATTCTTCTAGCCTCCAGCTCACCCATCCAAAGGCTAACCAAAGCCAGCTCTCCTTAGCTGTTCTAGAATTAGCCAAGACTGGCTAGATGTTGCCACTTCCATTAGCCCTCCCTTTTATGAGTATTAATTAAGGGGGGAAAGGAACCGAGTTCCTGCAGATTTTACTCCGCTAGTCCTAACCGACTATGGGGGCTGTGCTCAACTCCGTTTCAAGGGCCATTGA